>BLSH010465125.1:453469-480680 GCA_018402905.1 Glandirana rugosa
ATAGAAACCTGAAATGTAATAACTCAAGTAAGACATCCCAGACGACAAAATCAATAGTCAATCGCGACGAACGTAGTAACACCCTCAATTTTAAATAGTAGTCTACGACACATAATCACTAATAGTAAATAAAATTTCGTCGACGAGTAGAAATACCAAGTAAACACAAATGCGTATATTACACTGGTGTGAGAGATAATATAAGTCCCGCGACTATAACTGTGTAAAAAAAGTCACTTTATCCCTAACAGTAAAAACCAAAGTATCTTCACCCTATCATTACGACTCTTGTCGCAGTAGACGTGACGGTCAGTCGCTCTGCAGAACAGCAACACTTCACCACCAACGAGTGGGCCTCCATGTGAGACCTGTGTAGCGTATTGCGGTGTTTTGAGTACTCCACCAACATGGCCAGTGCAGATGACGCTGTTCTCAGCATTACTATCCCACTTCTATGAAACCAAAAATGACAATCCCTATTTCACTGAAAAAAATGTGTCAATATCAGCGCCCTGAATATAATAGAGAGTGTGGTCACATTATATGCGTAAACACAAATGAACCATAAAGATGAGCAGCTGCTTTAAAATAAATGATAATCACTAATACACAGCATCTGATGATAAATTTTAACTCCCACAATGATGCAAGCAGCGCTAACTGATAACTAAAACAGCAGACCCTACAGAATGAACTCAATAATGTAAAGTCCAAAGATAATTTTGTGAATAGTGGAAGCTGGGTCCAAATCTTGTTTCCGTCACCACACCGCGTGAAAAAACTTGGGGGAGAAAAGACCCCCCCTAGGTGGTTAAACTCACCAAAGGTCAGAATAAAATGCGTCCATACGATCACTAAGGTGTCTCCCTAGGATATTCCACCTCAATCAGATGTACCTTCCGCCCCTGGCAAAGTTATAGTCACACCTCCAATGTTTCAGGAAATCACCTTAAATAAAAGAGCTCCACATGATCTGACTGATATTTATTGTATGACAAGATACATAAAAAAACCCCCCTTCCAGATGTACACTTACAATGTAAAAGCAAACAGCAAGCATGTATTAAAATAACCAGCCACTGAACAGCCCCGTCTCACCACTCATAAAGACTCCGGCGACGTTCCCGGGAACGAGGCAATCCTTGGCCGACGCAGATTGATAGCCGTGTGGTCACGACCTAACGCGTTTCGTCATCACTTCGTCTGAGGGCGTGACCACACAGGCATGGCGTCCCTGCTTTATCGGCGGAGGATCGCAAATTAACCCCCTCCGCCCTTCTCAGTCACCAGCCGTGTGAACCACCCTAAATCAGTGCCTGGACCGGGATGAAGCAGCTAGCTGTTATGCCTATTACCCCCTAAATCAGGAAAAGGCAACAGCACTCCACGAATAAGCTCAAACCCCTAGCAGCGATCTTCCAATAACCACCACATTCTCACCAAAGAGATAGGATCGCTTTGGATATCGTGCATATGGCCATGAAATGTCAATGTCTCTATACACAGCACGATAGCATAAAGCGACGTGATCGTATAGGCACTAGCAATCCTGGTCTCATCTAAAAAGCAGGATCGCTCTGACAATCATACATATAGTTATAGGTAGAGTACAGATGTCCCCATACAAAACCCGATACAAAACCCGATCGCATAAAGTGACAGTATCGCTCAGGTCCTCATTTCCTGTGATGGCATGTCTCCACAAACCACCCGATCGCATAAAACTGATGGGCACTGATAGGCAGCAATGATGGGCACTGGTAGGTGATACTGATAGGCAGCACTCATAGGTAACACTGATAAGGAGGCACTGGTGGGCACTGGTTGGCAGCACTGTTGGGCACTGATTGGCAGCACTGGTGGATACTGTTGGGACTGCACTGATAATCAGGACACTGATAATTAGTGCCCTAATTATCAGTGTTGATGTCCCTTTATCACAAGCCGGTTATCAGCTCTCTTTTTCTCTTTGTTATTGCTCTGCCTCCCCACCCCAAAGCACCTTGACTCCATGTTCCCGACAACCATGGGCTGTGGTTGTGAGGGTCTGTGGGCAGGGGGCTTATCGGAAGCCCCATGTGAATGAGTATGGGGTAAATTGTATCTCCACCAATTCACCAACAAATTGTCAAAAAGAAATAAAAACCACACACACAGTTTTTGGCAATTCCTTTATTAAAAATAAACAAAAATGTCCCTAAATGTAGATCCATTGTCAGTCACGAAAAAAGAAAAAAAAAACGCACTACCCACAATGTAGTCTAACCTCCATCTGCCTGTTTCACCATTTGACAGTTCTTAAATACTGCAGGTAAGGGGCAGAGCCACCTGGTGACATCACCTGGTGGCACTGCGCCCCGTGTGACCTCATCGATCAGAGCCACATGTTCAGATACCTAAAAGTTGCAAGTGTCTTGGAAAGGACATAGGCGAATTAGTGCTCATCAGTGCAGATTATTGGTGGCCATTATTGCCGACTCATCAGTGATATGATATGAAACGACATGATCCTATAGGCACTCCTAATCCTGATCTCACAGAAAAACAGGATCACTCAGGCAGTAATGCAAATGGTCATGAATAGAGTCCAGGTGTCTCTTACACAACCCGATCGCTTAAAGCGACAGGGTCGTTCAAGTACTCTTTTATATAATAGCAGACTGGGTGCTTTATAAGGGTAATCCCTATCAATTTTAATATACACTTCAAGCACTGTGACATCCCCCCAAGCACTGAGGTGGTCCACAGAAACTATAATGATCCAGAAAATACATATAAAAATAAACATTAAGTAAACAATATTGTACCTAAAAGTATGTAAAAAATATATATAAAATCAAATTGACATATATTTACATAATCATGATCAACAGATACGATATCTACCCCTTAGGGGTACAGAATAGTGGCATCTCAAAAAAACATAAACTATCATAGTTCATGCAATCAAAGAACAATAGACTCACTAGACTATTCAAATGCAGAACACGTAACCCTCCTCTCCCCATAAACTATTCAAAAAACCCCAAGGGGGCTTGTTAAGCGCACTCGGTGATCTATCCCTAAACATATCTCTAATGGAATGGATCTATGAGTTGCTAATGAAGCAGTTCACGTCCAATTCGACATTGAGCCCAGACGGCTGGAGTGAACCGGTCAGGTAGATCCACTTGCTCTCACACTTGGAGATCTCCCTGACCTTATTCACCCCCCTCCAACTGGCTGACAATTTTTCGATCCCGCAAAATTTCAAATTAGAGGGATCTCTATTATGCTCCTGCTTAAAGTGAAGGGATAAATTGTGATCCTTGTATCCCGCTTTAATATTAGCGATGTGTTCAGACACTCGCTTACTTAGTTTTCTTTTTGTGCGTCCAATATACAGGAGGTTTCAAGGACACTGTATTGCGTAGACCACGTATTTGGTACTGCACGTCACAAAGTCCCTAATCATGAAACTCCTGCCATTAGACGCAGAAGAAAAAGAAGTAAAATTGCGTAAATGTGTCCGCACCTGTTTGCAGGACACGCACTTGCGACATGCGTAGAAACCAGTTGTATCCCAAAACATCGAAATGGTCCTAGGGGGGTCTATAATTTTCTTGACCACCCTATCTGCAAACGATGGAGCTTTTTTATAAACAAACTTCTGGACCTCAGGTATCTGATCTTTAAGTACTCGGTCTAACATTAAGATGGGCCAATATTTCTTAAAAATAGCCTCAACCTCACGAAACTGTACGTGGAAATCACTGAAAAAAGCCCATTCTTGTTTATTGTCTCTCTCCTGTTCACGATGGGCTAAGGTGTTTTCCCTAGTACAAAATCTAACTTGTTCCATTGCTTGGTCCAATGCATTTCGGTCATAGCCCTTCTCAAGGAACCTAGATGTAACTATTTCCGCTTGTTGGACAAAGTCGTTAGTATTGGAACAGTTTCTGCGTACTCTCATGAGCTGGCCTTTAGGCATGTTCCTCAGCCACACTGGATGGTGGCCGCTTTGAATAGCCAAATAACTATTCCTGTCAGTGGGCTTGAAGAACACCCTAGTGGCCAGCTCATTATTCTTTACCATGACTGTTAGGTCAAGATAATTGACTTGTTCCTTACTCCATACCGACTCCAGTTTGATATTTTTGTTATTATCATTGAGTTTCTGTAGGAACTCAGTCAATCTAATCTCAGTCCCTGCCCAAATGAAGAACAGATCGTCTATATAGCGTCTATAGAAGACCAACTCATCCACCCTAGACGCATAAATAGTTCTGTCCTCCCACTCACTCATAAAGAGGTTGGCGAGGCTGGGCGCAAATTTTGCACCCATAGCCACGCCTCTCTTCTGAGTGAAGAAGCCTCCCCCATACCAGAAATAGTTATGGGTTAGACAGAAGTCCAACACCATACCTAGAAATTTCTTTTGTTCAAAAGGGAGATCTTCACGTTTGCTCAAGGCCCAATTTAAAGCCAAAGATGCGTCCTCATGTGAGATAATTGTATACAATGAGGCCACGTCAGCCGTCACTAAGTATATTTCCTGATGGTCTACCAGCCGGACAGCACTTAGCAGGTTTAGGAACTCATTCGTGCCCCTTAGATATGCTTTTGTGGAGGTGACACTGGCCTGCAAAAATCTATCCAGATACTCCCCGACCCTGGCCATAACAGACCCTATGCTATTCACAATGGGTCAACCTGGGGGCCGGGAAGCATCCTTATGGATTTTTGGCAGCGTATAAATAGTGGGGATTCTGTTGAAGCTAGGGTACAGGTACTGTTTCTCTATTTTATTTAGGACCTTGGAAGAATACCCATAATCTACCAATCTCTTTAGATCTTCCCTATACTTAGACGTGGGGTCCATGGGTAATTTATCATACGTATCCTCATCAGAAAGCATATTAAGGAGTTGGGCGTGGTAATATTCCTTACTCAGGATCACCACGCCCCCCCCCCTTATCTGCAGGTCGTATCATCACCTCCTTCCTATTTTCCAAGGACTTAATACCTTTTGTTATGTGCCGAGGATTAACATTCTTCTGAGGGGTAATTGTTTCCAATTCCCTCAGAACCAGTCGTTTAAAGGTTTCTATATGGTGATTGGAGGATAGTGGAGGGTTGAATAGGGATCTGTTACTCAGTCCACTATCTACACCTACTTGTGTTTCTTTAATTCTGTTATTCACAACACCATGCAGGCCCAGAAAATACTTTTTGATGTTCATTTTTCAGACATATTTGTGTATGTCCATATAGACCGAAAACTTGTTAATCCCTAAATTTCAAACCTGCATGTAGAATGTTGGCCTCTTTTTCTGTAAGGTCTATCTGAGCTAAATTATATATCCCCCCTAATCGCTCCCCCTTCTCCTTTTTTTGTTGTTGAATCCGTCTCCCGGCCCTACACCCCCTCTTTCTCTCCTGTGGTTTAGAGATTCCTCGTGAGATCCTTGCCAGGTAAGGGGATACCACTCCTCCTGGCCTGGATAGGGAGGGTATTGGGGACGGGGGGCCAGAGCTCCCCTGTGTCCTCTCCCTCTGGACCTCCCCCCCTGCCCCTCCCCCTGCCTAAAAAAGACCCCTCTCTTCTGGGGCTCTGTTGGTAAGTTGCATCAAGGGCTCATATCTACTGGTCACAGGAATATCATAATTCCTCCTGATGGGTGTCCCTCTTGTAGGGGGGTGGCCAGCCCCCCCCACCTGAGAGGACTCTCTGGTCCACTACATACTGAGTCCGAGTATCTGTGTTATATTTCTGCGGGGTGTTCTTAACAGACTTTCCATGTGATAACTGGACCCCACCCCTTTTACCTGGATTACCTCCTACATTGGGATGGTTGGGATTCCCCTGTCCCTTAGGTGGATGTGTATTAGATGAAGTCAAAGAAGGACCCCAATTGGTGTTTCCCCCTATTGGATTTCCTGGACTTTTCTGTATCTGCCACGTATAAATAATTTTGTTATTAAAATCCTGCATATCGCAATGACATTTTTTTATCTTTTTCTTCTGTGTGTCCCTGTCCACCTTTTCCAATTTCTTTTTAATGTCATTGTTAAAAGAAGCCACTATAGGTTTATCTTTAAACCCGTCCAATTTACCTTTAAGGTCTGTTATCTTCCTTTCTAATTTATTCATTTTTAACCTTTTCCTCTTTAGAACCAATTCTTGTAGTTTTAAACCCACACCATTGAAAAATTGCATCCATTCAATATTATGTTCCTCCTCATCCAAGCCATCCTGGGGACTCACATCCCACCGGAGGCTTCTCATGATAATCTTATGCTTTAAATATTGCTCGAAAGTGCAAATATCCCACCATGTACGCACCTGTTTCTCAAGTGCATATCCTAGGTGGGTCAATAGTTGGTTGATATCCTCAACTGACTCCTCTACGGGTTGAAGGGAGAAGATATCATCCAAATTTAATTGGGGATTAGTTAGAAACAATGTAGCATCCATAGCAGCTGATATAAATGTAAAACAAATGAAACCAAAAATGACAAACCCTTTTTTCACTGAAAAAAATGTGTCAATATCAGCGCCCTGAATATAATAGAGAGTGTGGTCACATTATATGCATAAACACAAATGAACCATAAAGATGAGCAGCTGCTTTAAAATAAATGATAATCACTAATACACAGCATCTGATGATAAATTTTAACTCCCACAATGATGCAAGCAGCGCTAACTGATAACTAAAACAGCAGACCCTACAGAATGAACCCAATAATGTAAAGTCCAAAGTTAATTTTGTGAATAGTGGAAGCTGGGTCAAAATCTTGTTTCCGTCACCACACCGCATGAAAAAACGTGGGGGAGAAAAGACCCCCCCAGGTGGTTAAACTCACCAAAGGTCAGAATAAAATGCGTCCATACGATCACTAAGGTGTCCCCCTAGGATATTCGCTGTAAGCGATCGGGTTGTGTAAGAGACACCTGGACTCTATTCATGACCATTTGCATTACTGCCTGAGTGATCCTGTTTTTCTGTGAGATCAGGATTAGGAGTGCCTATAGGATCATGTCGTTTCATATCATATCACTGATGAGTCGGCAATAATGGCCACCAATAATCTGCACTGATGAGCACTAATTCGCCTATGTCCTTTCCAAGACACTTGCAACTTTTAGGTATCTGAACATGTGGCTCTGATCGATGAGGTCACACGGGGCGCAGTGCCACCAGGTGATGTCACCAGGTGGCTCTGCCCCTTACCTGCAGTATTTAAGAACTGTCAAATGGTGAAACAGGCAGATGGAGGTTAGACTACATTGTGGGTAGTGCGTTTTTTTTTTCTTTTTTCGTGACTGACAATGGATCTACATTTAGGGACATTTTTGTTTATTTTTAATAAAGGAATTGCCAAAAACTGTGTGTGTGGTTTTTATTTCTTTTTGACAATTTGTTGGTGAATTGGTGGAGATACAATTTACCCCATACTCATTCACATGGGGCTTCCGATAAGCCCCCTGCCCACAGACCCTCACAACCACAGCCCATGGTTGTCGGGAACATGGAGTCAAGGTGCTTTGGGGTGGGGAGGCAGAGCAATAACAAAGAGAAAAAGAGAGCTGATAACCGGCTTGTGATAAAGGGACATCAACACTGATAATTAGGGCACTAATTATCAGTGTCCTGATTATCAGTGCAGTCCCAACAGTATCCACCAGTGCTGCCAATCAGTGCCCAACAGTGCTGCCAACCAGTGCCCACCAGTGCCTCCTTATCAGTGTTACCTATGAGTGCTGCCTATCAGTATCACCTACCAGTGCCCATCATTGCTGCCTATCAGTGCCCATCAGTGCCACCTAGTAGTGCCAATCAGTGCTGCTTATCAATGCCACCTATCAGTGTCACCTATTGGAGCCCATCAGTGCCGCCTATCAGTGCCCATTAGTGCCACCTATCAGTGCCTATCAGTGCTGCCAAAGAGTACAGTCTCATCAATGCCTCCTCATTAGTGCCCATCAGTGCCAACTCATCAGATCCCATAAGTGCCACCTATCAGTGCCCATCAGTGCAGTCTCATCAGTGAACATCAGTGAAGGAGAAAAATTACCCGTTTGCAAAATTTTATAACAAGCCTAGGCTTCTGAAGACGTTGCTGCTTGATGACAAAACTTATTAAGTGGCTGTTCCTGTGCATCACTTCTGGCTTCATGAATGGAACACATGCCAGGATCCGGGCGGTGTCCATCTTTTGAATCTAATAGTGGTCCATTTTTGTATAGTGTATTCAATAAGTGGAACTTTTTAAATCTCATTTAATAAACATATCCAAAAGGATTTATGAGAAGCTCCCTCTTCATTTTTATTTTTACTTTTATTATACTGCTTTCCCATTAAGCCCTTTGGAGCAACACTGGGACTATACAGAGGAGGAGTAAGGAGCTGCACCAAGAAACCATCAGGAACACCAGGACAGGTCTCCTTAAAGACTTACACGCCTATATGACTTCCCTTGCTTTACAGTAAGGGAGTCATCAACATCTGGAGAGTGCAGTGTACAAACATTTAGCACAAGGTGGATCACTCACAACAGGGGATACTCTGGGAACCAGGCACCTAAGCACTCCCGTTTGCACAACCTATAAAGAATTTTTGCACTATTTTCACTTTAAAAATTTTGCACTATTGTATATTATATGTATTTATATTTACACCTATATTGGCATTTATAGTTTGGTATTTGTGATTTGTTAAGGTATGAGTTTGATTTTTATATGTTATAGCAAGTACTGCCCAGGAACTATCTCACATTGGTTAATATCTTCCCTTTGGAATAATAGACAGCAGCTGCTTTCACTGAGAATTATTGTTTAAAATAGGCGCAAAGTAGGATCCTGCATCTGAGCCAAAAATATAAAATGGATGACACCTGCTGCACTAAATGACACCATCCCTCTGGGGCATGTAAGATCATGGTTGCCCCTCCAAGGGAGCTGGGGTTGACACTTTATGGAATTATACTGATCCATGTTTTTTTTTTTTTTTAATTTCCCCAATGTGTAGTTGTAAGTAGAGTGGAGCGCACACCTGGATGTTCGGGTTCGGCGTGTTCGGCCGAACTTCGCAAAAAAGTTAGAGCTCGGCCCCGAACTTGACCCGAACTTGACCCCAAACCCCATTGAAGTCAATGGTGACCCGAACTTTTGGGCACTAAAATGGCTCTAAAAAAAGTCCTGGGACAGGCTAGAGGGCTGCAAAAGGAAGCAAAATGGGGGCAAGAGTAGGACAAAGGCCCTGCAAACAAATGTGGATAGGAAAATAAATTTAAATCCCATTAAAAAAATAAAAAATAGAGGAGGAGGTGGATGTGGAGTAGGGGGTTGAGGAGGCGGTGACCGTGGCGGTGTAGGTGGAAATGGTGGTGGTGGAGGAGGAGGTAGCCAACAGTTTTTTGTTTGTTTTTTCTAATTGGGGTAGCCCCCAAAATATTGAGACATATTAAAAAAAAAATCACTATCTGCAGACAATATAAAATGTACCATGGTTTATTTTTCATGTTTCTCCTGTTAAAATTCCAATAGAGCATTTTGTTCTATAAAAAAAAAAAATAAGTTCACTTAAGTATACCAATGGCTGTGTGAGGCCAGTATAAATGTCTATTCTGCACAAGGTACAGACAAGTCTTGTGGGATCCATGCCTGGTTCATTTTAACAGGTTCCCCACCGCGCGCCGTGTTTTCACGGCGGCAGTCGGGGAGCCCTGCGCGAATCACTGTAAATAAGCGGCGATCCGCATTTGGCCTCCTGGGGAGTGTGCCCGCGGCTCGGGCGGACCCGATGTCCGCTGGCGAGCCGCGATGAGCGGCTACAGGGAAAGAATGGGGAACCGCCGATGTAAACACGGCGGTTCCCCGCTCTGTCAGTGGGGTATGAGAGATCTACTGATCCCTGTCACTGGGATCAGTTAGATCTCTCATGCCCATGTTAGCCCAACCCCCCCCACAGTAAAAACACACCCAGGGAACACGATTAACCCCTAGCTCTCCCCCTGCAGGTTAACCCCTTCACTGCCAATGACATTTATACAGTAATCAGTGGACATTTAAATTTCTGATCGCTGAATAAATGTCATTGGTCCCAAAAAAGTGTCAAAATGTTCCGACATGTCTGCCCCAATATCGCATTACCGCTAAAAATCGCAGATCGCCGCCATTACTAGTAAAAAATAAAAAAAAAATAAAAACCCCAGAAATTAATTCTCACCATCCGTAAACGTGGCCACTTTTGCGCAAACCAATCAATAAACGCTGATTGCAATTTTTTTTATCGCAAATATGAGGAATTATATAAATCGGCCAAAAACGGTGAAAAAAATGTTTTTTTATATTTTTTTTGGATTTGAATTTTAGCAAAAAGTAAGAAATTTGGGGTTTTTTTGCAAAATGGTCGCTCTTCTTTTGTTTATAGCAGCGATCAGAAATGACACAGAGGCGATCAAATACCACCAAAAGAAAGCTCTATTTGTGGGAAAAAAAGGACGTGCAATTGTCAGTTAAAGCGGCGCAGTGCCGAATCGCAAAAAGTGCTCTGGTCCTAAAGTGGAAAATTCTTCCGGGGCTGAAGTGGTTAATAAACGTTAGCTTGTCCACATTGGCTGTGGACAGGTGGCTGCGATTGTCTGTGATAACGCCCCCTGCCGTGCTAAACACATGTTCAGACAATACACTGGCTGCAGGGCAGGCCAGCACCTCCAAGGCATAAAGGGCAAGCTCAGGCCATATGCCCAATTTGGAGACCCAGAAGTTGAATATGGTAGACCCATCAGTAAGTACATGTAGGTGTGTGCGCACATACTCTTCCACCGTGTTGCTGAATTGCTGTATCATGCTAAGAAGTTGCCTATCAGCTGGTGGTGCTGTTTGTTGTGGCGTGCTGCTGACAAAGCTTTCCCACATTTTGGCCATGCTAACCCTGCCTTCTGAGGTGCTGGCGGACCTACAGCTGCATTGGCGACCTCTTCCTCCTTCTCTGCCTTCCCCTTGTACTTCCACTGAGCCCCCCCGGTGTCATTTGGGAATGTCCTCAGCAGCGCGTCTACCAGCGTGCACTTGTAGTCACGCATCTTCTGATCATGCTCCAGTTAGGGAATTAAGGATGGCATGTTGTCCTTGTAACGCTGATCCAGCAGGGTGGCCACCCAGTAATCAGCACAAGTTACAATGTGGGCAACTCAGCTGTTCCTCCTCCTCCTCCTCATCATTCTAGTCCTCCTCATCCTCCAGAACTGTGCCCTGGCTTGAACATTTTTTACCTGGCCTATGCTGGTGCAGGAACCCACCCTCCAAGCCACTTGTGAATGACTGGCCTGATAACTGTGGAAATGACCCCTCTTCCTCCTTCTCTTCCTCCTGTGCCACATCCTTTTCCATCACCGCCCAAAGTGTTTTTTCAAGGAGACATAGAAGTGGGATAGTAACGCTGAGAACAGCGTCATCGGCACTGGCCATGTTGGTAGAGTACTCGAAACACTGCAATATGGTACACAGGTCTTGCATGGAGGCCCACTCGATGGTGAAGTGGTGCTGTTCTGCAGAGCAACTGACCGTGCGTGCTGCAGCTGAAACTCCACTATTGCCTGCTGCTGCTCGCACAGTCTCTCCAGCATGTGCAAGGTGGAGTTCCACCTTATGGGCACGATGCATAGGAGGCGGTGAGCAGGAAAGCCGAAATTCCGCTGCAGCACAGACAGGCAAGCAGCATCAGGGTGAGAACACCGAAAGCGCGCACAGACGGCCCACACTTTCTGCAGCAGCTCTGATATATCCGGGTAGTTTTTAGAAATCTCTGCACCACCAAATTCAGCACATGCGCCAGGCAAGGGATGTGCGACAAACCAGCTAGGCCCACAGCTGCTATGAGATTTTGCCCATTATCGCACACCACCAGGCCAGGCTTGAAGCTCAGTGGCAACAACCACTCATCGAACTGTTGTTCAATGACCGTCCACAGCTCCTGTGCAGTGTAGGAATTATCCTCCAAACATATCAGTTTTAAAACAGCCTGCTGTTGTTTCCCCCTGGATGTGCTGAAGTTGCTGGTGAAGGTGTTACGCTGACCGGATGAGGAGGTGGTAGAGGAGGAAAAAGCAGAGTAGGAGGAGGAGGCAACCGGAGGCAAAGAGAAATGCCCTGCAATCCTCGGTGGAGGAAGGACATGCGCCAAACTGTTATCCGCCTCAGGCCCACCAACCACTACATTTGCCCAGTGTGCAGTTAGTGTGATATAGCGTTCCTGCCCGTGCTTACTGGTCCATGTATCAGTGGTTATGTGGACCTTGCCACAGATGGCATTGCGCAGTGCACACTTGATCTTGTCCCTGACTTGTTTGTGCAGGGAAGGGATGGCTCGCCTGGAAAAGTAGTGGCGGCTGGGAACTACGTACTGTGGGACAGCCACCACCATCAGGTTTTTAAAACTTTCCGTGTCCACCAGACAGAATGACAGCATTTCAAAGGCCAGGAATTTTGAAATGCTGGCATTTAGGGCCAGGGATTGCGAGTGGGTAGGGGGGTACTTCCTCTTTCTGTCCAGTGTTTGGGAGATGGACAGCTGTAAACTTCTATGGGACCCTGTGGAAATGCTTGGGGATGGTGGCGGACATGATAGCATTGCTGTCATATTGTCTGTTTGCTGGGTGGCAGGTGACACTGACACTGTAGAGGTGGAGGAAGAGGCTGAGGCAGCAGCAGAAGAGGAAGCAGGAGGAGGCCGAGACCTTTCTTAGATTTTGAGGTGCTTTTTCCACTGCAGCTCTTGCTTTGCATGCATATGCCTGGCCATGCAGGTTGTGCTCAAGTTTAGAACATTTATGCCTCACTTCAGGCTCTGATTGCACAGCGTGCAAACCACTCATGTCTTGTCGTCAGCACATTGTCTGAAGAACTGCCACACCAGGGAACTCCTTTGAGCTGCTTTTGGTGTGCTAGGTCCCTGGGTGCGGTGGGTAGTAGCAGGCGTACTGTCTAGGGGACGGTCGCTTCGCTTTTGCAACCTGCTTCCTCTTTTGCTGTGCTGGTGCCTCTGTGCGACCACCACCTCTTCCTCCAAACTGCACATGTCACTCGCATGAACTTCATTCCATGTGGGGTCATCCTCCACATCATCTTCCACCCACTCTTCACCACTGCCCTCCTTGTCAGTCTGCACACTGTAGAAAGCCGCAGCAGTTGGCACCTGTGTTTCGTCATCATCAGAGACGCGCTGCGGTGATGTTTCCATGTCCTCATCCTGAAACAGAAGTGGTTGGGGCATCTGTGCACTCAATGTCTTCCACTTCTGGGGCAGGGCTATGTGGATGGCCCACGGAAAGCACACCAGCAGAGTCATCAAAAAGCATAAGAGACTGCTGCATGACTTGGGGCTCAGACTGCTTGGCTGATTTACAAGGGGCTGAGGTGAAAGACAGTTGGCCATGGGGTTCAGGTGCCAACTCTGAGCTTTCAGCAAGGGACCGGGTGGGAGACAATGTGAAGGAACTGGAGGCATTGTCAGCCACCCAATTTACTATCGCCTGTACTTACTCTGGCCTCACAATTCATTGAGCGGCATTCGGGCCTACCATATAACGTTGAAGGTTCTGTCGGCCACCAACACCAACACCAGCAGCGCCAGCAGCACCACGACCACTACCAAGTCCCTTATTTGATGCTCTCCTCATTCTGGACGCAAATGTACTATTTAGCACAAATTTATATTATTTTTTAAACCGGCAATGTAGATGCACGTTTTAATTTTGTGCAAGTAATGCACAGCAAGGGGCAAATGTACTATGTAGCACTATTTTTTATTTTAAACCAGCAATGTCGACGCACTTTTTAATTTTGTGCAAGAAATGCACAAAAATGTGCAAATGTACTATGTAGCACTATTTATTATTCTTTTTTTTTTCAACCCAGCAATGTAGACCGACTTTTTAATTTTGTAAGTAAACACAGACCTCCGTTCTGTGAGAGGGGGAAGTGCTGTGATCACAGCCTTCCTCTACACGGAAGCTGTGATCCCTTCCCTTCCCCAGCTAGGGCAGCCCCCATACAGTAAGAACACGCCCAGGGAACACAGTTAACCCTTAGAGCGCCCCCTGCAGGTTAACTCCTTCACTGCCAATGGCATTTACACAGTAATCAGTGCATTTTTATAGCACTGATCGCTGTATAAATGCCAATGGTCCCAAAAAAGTGTCAAAATGGTCCGACATGTCCGCCCCAATATCACAGTACCGCTAAAAATCGCAGATCGCCGCCATTACTAATAAAAAATAAAAACCCCAAAAATGAATTCTCATCATCCGTAAACGCGGCCACTTTTGCGCAAACCAATCAATAAACGCAGATTGCTATTTTTTTTATCACAAATATGAGGAAGAATATAAATCGGCCAAAAACGGTGAAAAAAAATGTTTTTTTATATTTTTTTTGGATTTGTATTTTACCAAAAAGTAAGAAATTTGGGTTTTTTTTGCAAAATTGTCGCTCTTCTTTTGTTTATAGCGGTGATCAGAAATGATGCAGCGATGATCAAATACCACCAAAAGAAAGCTCTGTTTGTGGGAAAAAAAGGACGCAAATTTAGTTTGGGTACAACGTCGCACGACCGCGCAATTGACAGTTAAAGCGACGCAGCGCCGAATCGCAAAAAGGGCTCTGGTCCTAAAGTGGGAAATCCTTCCGGCGCTGAAGTGGTTAAATATGCCAAATTGTTGCCAACTGAACTAACAGAAGACGATTAAAGTAGTGTCCCTAACACACAAGCAGTTGCAAGATCACTGCACTTTCAAAAATGGCTGCAAACGCCCACCTAACAAAAAGAAAAGTTTCTTAGGTTTTATATGAGGCACTTTGCTTACCAAACAAAATGTACTCTAGCAAACAAAAATCTCCTCAAGCTCCCACCCACCAACAAATCGCTGTTTTTAACAGATTTTCTAAAGCTAATCTGTCCCTCACAGCAGCAGCAGCATCCTCTCCCTACACTAGTATGAGATGATGTGACATGCAGCACTACGTGACTCCAGCTTATATAGAGGCTGGGTCACATGATGCACTGGCCAATCACAGCCATGCCATTAGTAAGCATGGCTGTGATGGCTTCTAAGGGCAAATGAGTGAAACGCTTGTTGATTGGCTGCCCTGCAGCTATTCAACAGGCGCGAAAAAATACCCGAACCCGGACTTTTTCTCAAATGTTCGGGTTCGGAACATGGACACCCTAAAGTCCGGTACGAACCCGAACTTTACAGTTCGGGTTCGCTCAACTCTAGTTGTAAGCTCTTTCTAGCAGTGTGAGCAGCTACATTCTCACTGTACATATTTAAACAATGTTTTGGGGTCTTTGTGATACACCCATCATTGCAGGTTGACTGGCAGAGACTGAAGGTAACAATCCATGACAACCTTCTACGCTGTTTGGAGTTCTGGGGCTTTAGCCACTTAGTGACCAACGGTATCAATTTGTGCATTTGTGACTGGCTGATCTGATCATTGGCCTCAATTGTGCCCCCACTGCACTCTGACAGCTTTGTCAACCCCACATGTGTTAAAATCTTTAGTTTTTGGTGGTCAGAGAACTGAGGTTCCTCAGGAGTAAACTTATGGCATGCCTTTTGTGAGTATCCTGAAAAAAATAGAGCAATTAGGCTTGCCCATTTGTCTCAGTGCCACATTTCTCATTTCACTGTTCTTACAAATGCTAGCATATATGACTCCACATCATCCATAGGTGTGCGTTTTTGTAAGAAATGACTTGACTGGTGGTTGCCAGGGACAACAACCATTGGCTCATGACTTTGAAAAGGTGATTATATTGCCTCTGTCAAATTTTTTATTTGGGCTGCTTTGGCCTCCCTCATGGTAATTATATGGGCCTCTGCGTTTCTTTGATGAGCCTCCATATTTTCCTTGAGTGTTGGCCAAGTGTTGTTCCACATTAGCTGTGCAGCATTAGATTTTGCATTTGCTTCAACATTTCCTCCATTTCTACATCAAAAGGAGGGCACTCGCTCCTTACATTTTAGAGTATTTTTTTATTATCATCTCACCCTTCTTAGCACCAATTGTCTTATTTGGAGACCAACAGGATCACAGTTCACTTATGTCACTTTATTTTTTTTAAGGACCGTCTTTATTACACTCAAAGACTTATCAGCAGCAGCAAAAAAAAAAAAAAAATCCACAAAGGAGAATTCAAATGCTCCTATTTAGGGTATATAGTCCCAAAAAAAGAAATCATGCTTACTTTAACAAGAAAAAAATTCAGTGAGAGAGCCAAACACAATGGTACCACAGAGCCTTGTCACAGGAAACAAACTAGCGAATCAGGAATGTAACCTCCTGCACTCAGGTGTGGTACTTAAAAACAAAAAAGAAAAAGAGAAAGGAACACCCACTCTGTTGTAAAGATGGGAACTGCCTGCCACATCCCAGTTATCAAAAAGCAACAACACATCTAGCCCCAAAGAGATTTTTGGGGTGGCAGTTCACTCATGAGGTAGACACAAGTACAGAAAGGATATAAGGTATAAAAGATAAACATTTATTGGTATACATTAAAAAGCCTGCTCATCCCTAAGATGAGACACAGGACATGGATTGTGACACACATGAAAATGACTTCTCATTGGTTTCAAGCACAAATACAGCACACCAAGATGTCCTATGGATGAAAGGCTCAGCCAGGAGATCAGCTGTGTCCCAACATGTTTCCAAAATTTATTGTGAAATTCTTCCTCAGGGGAATAATAAGTGCTGTGACATGAGAAATTCTAAGAAGACAGTACAAAAAAGATTATAATAGTATACAATATTGTTGAAGTATTTAGTAGTATTTACAAATAGTATAATATATACATGCAACATACAGGTATCTCGCCATATGTGTGTGCACCTATCGCATCAATGTGCAGTAAGTCTAAATTACTTACATGAAGAAAAATATAAATGTATGTGTACAAGGCACCAGATGGAGGTAGACTAATCTCTCCCAACAGCCCAGCGTTGACTGCTCATCATGTGGGGTGATAGGGTCATCGATCCCAGGAGTGAGGCGTATGCTAGTACCACTCAAGAGGACTAAGCCAAAAAATTGGCTGCAGTGCTGTTCACTGGAAATAAATAATATATATAGTGTATAAAAATATGGACATTTATCAAGAAATACACTGATGTGTTCAAACATCCATGCGCAACCAAATGAGCATGGTAAAGCAGAGAAGGAGGGAGACCCAGCTTACCTGATTAGTAGAGCACTCAGTGAAAAGGAGACGTCGAAAAGCTTAAATCTGCCGAACACCAGACTGGACAGCTGCCTTGTGTGTTTGTCACCGTTCGTCTGGTGTTTCTCCCTATTATACCCACCTGGATAGAGTGGGTACAACATTGTCCAGAGAAACCTGGACTGGATTCAGTGATCTGATCTACCAGAGGCCAAAGAAGTCCCTGTGCCCGATCCCTTACAGGTTCGCCAGTGACTCGGTGTCCGGTGCCACCGCGCATGTGCCCCAAGATGGGAACTTCATCATGCGCAATGGCGTTAGATGCTGGGCCGTCGCTGGCGCACACGCATAGACACCCGTGGCCGAAGGATGGGCTTGGGGACACATGCACAGTGCCTCCACAGGTGACAGAAAGCCCCACCCCATTGGTGACCAGACAGGGCGGGGCCTACGTGCTCCAGGGTATGGTGCTAGACCCACCCAGTCCCCCGCGTTGAACGGGAACAAAGTCCCAATAGGTCAGAGGGAGATAGAGGGGAAAGGATCACAAAATATTGTACAAATTGCCATATAGTGGATAAGGTGCTGCTGTGATGCTATGGGGGTGTCTATATCCCATCATGGTCCCAATTTGCATATCAAGTTTGAAATACATCCCGATATGCAAAGAACAAAAGACTCATCATTAGTAATGACAATTTGCAAGTTAAAGGAAACTCATTGGACTACACTTTACAATATAATCACGATGCATTGATGCAAAGAAGCTACACATTTAGACAGATGCCGATATTACCTCAAACATGATCGACATTACCCAGGGGCAAATAGGGAGGAAAAAGGGGAGTCCAAGATCTGAAAAGAGAAGAAGACATGCCAGGTAAATAAGACAAACAGAAATTTTATTGTTCTGCACACACATTTTTTAGAGCCTAGAGCCAAAGAAAATGAGAAGCATGTAGAAAATAGCAATAAGGTAACATATATATTTCCTCAAGGAGTAAGTCATGGCTATGATAGAAGTCCCCACCATAGGTTCAAATTAACAATGAGGACACCTATGGCAAAAACTGCCATAGGATCAGCTATACAAGATCCTTATCAAAGGTGCCAGATGTGAAACCCGGAAGGAATGGTTTGAAATTTAGGGCCTCGCTGATTCCAGGTGTCTCGGTGGCATTAAGGTCTGAAATCCACCGCAGCTCCCGCTGTAGCAGGGCCTTATCAAAATCCCCTCCACGGCTGGGGCGGATTCGGTCTAAGGCCAAAAATTGCCTTGAGGAAGAATTGCACAAGAAATTTTCAAAACATGTTGGGACACAGCTGATCTCCAGGCTGAGCCTTTCATCCATAAGCCATCTGGGTGTGCTGTATTTGTGCTTGAAACCAATGAGAAGTAATTTTTATGTGTGTCACGATCCATGTCCTGTCCCTCATCTTAGGGAAGAGCAGACTTTTTAATGTATACCAATAAATGTTTATCTTTTATGCCTAAAATCCTTTCTGTACTTGTTTCTACCTCATGAGTGAACTGCCACCCCAAAAATCCCTTTGGGGCTAAATGTGTTGTTGTTTTTTGATAACTGGGATGTGGCAGGCAGTTCCCATCTTTACAACAGAGTGGGTGTTCCTTTCTCTTTTTCTTTTCTCTATAAGGTAGCAAATACCATTGCCCTCTTTCCACCCATCTAGTTGTATATACTGGTATTTTTTGCCCTAACATGACCAACTTCCAAGGTAGGGGTTGGGAGGATTTCATCTCTAAATTACAGCAGGAATGTAGCATTAACGAATCAGTACAAACTGAGATCACTTCTGTCTTCTCCAACCTAATCCAGTGGTTGGAAAATAAATCAGCATTATATTGGCATATGAGATGCTTTGATGACTATATTAAAGAGAATATCAACCCATTAGGTTTGAGGATACAATTATTTCCCTCTTTTGAAGATATCAGCCCAGGCTTTAAATTAGCCTGGGAAAATAACTTAACTACTTCAGCCCCGGAAGGACCCCAACAGAAAGAGGAAGAGGAGCAGAGGTGATATAGTTGTATGTGAAGGTGTAATGAGATAGGTAGGAGAAGAAAGGGGAAAGAGCATAGTCATTGAGGCCAAGGGAGTGGAGGTTATGGAGGAGGAGTTGGTGGTTGACTGTGTCAAAGGCAGTGTAAAGAGTATGAGTATAGAGTAATGGCCATTGGTTTTAGCAGTTAGTAGGCAATTAAGAGTTTTAGTAGGGCAGTTTCTATAGCATGTTGTTGACAGAAGCCAGATTGTAGGGGGCTGAGAAAGTTGTTTTTAGTGAGGTAGCATCTCATAAAGTTGTGTACAAAGTAATCAAGAAGCTTGGAGGAAAATGGGAGCAGAGAGAGGGTCTTAACTACTTCAGCCCCGGAAGGATTTTACACTTTAGGACCAGAGCCCTTTTTGCGATTCGGCGCTGCGTCGCTTTAACTGACAATTGCACGGTCGTGCGACGTTGCACCAAAACGAATTTGCGTCCTTTTTTTCCCACAAATAGAGCTTTCTTTTGGTGGTATTTGATCACCGCTGCGTCATTTCTGATCGCCGCTATAAACAAAAGAAGAGCGACAATTTTGCAAAAAAAAACAAATTTCTTACTTTTTTGCTAAAATACAAATCCAAAAAAATATATAAAAAAACATTTTTTTCAACGGTTTTGGCTGATTTTATATTCTTCCTCATATTTGTGATTAAAAAAAAAAATCGCAATCGGCGTTTATTGATTGGTTTGCGCAAAAGTTGCCGCGTTTACGGATGATGAAAATTCATTTTTGGGGTTTTTATTTATTTTTATTTTTTTTACAAGTAATGGCGGCGATCTGCGATTTTTAGCGGTACTGCGATATTGGGACGGACATGTCGGACCATTTTTGACACTTTATTTGGACCATTGGCATTTATACAGCGATCAGTGCTATAAAAATGCACTGATTACTGTGTAAATGCCATTGGCAGTGAAGGGGTTAACCTGCAGGGGGCGCTCTAAGGGTTAACTGTGTGCCCTGGGTGTGTCCTAACTGTATGGGGCTGCTCTAGCAGGGGAAGGGGAGCGATCACAGCTTCCATATAGAGGAAGGCTGTGATCACAGCCCTTCCCCCCTCACAGAACCGAGATCCGTGTTTACATTCACGGACCTCCGTTCTTTAACTCTGGGGGGGCATCGCGGGTAGCCGGCAGAGATTGAGTGCGCCGCACCCTCTCCCTGGCCCCCCCGGACACAGTGAGTGCGCCTCCAGCGGCGCGCGCGCGCTCACAGTGTTCGATCTCGTAGCCACAGTCGTATGACGGCATTTTGCGATATCGAACCACCTTGTCGCCGTCAACCTGCGGTTGGCGGTCGGCAAGTGGTTAAAATCATGTTCTGCAAAAATGATGAAGTTATTGACGAAAGAATATAAAAAACGCATGATCGAAGTAAATTCCAACATTGATCGTATTTATCAACAGCTTTCCTCTGGAGAATCTCATCAGCTATATGCAGAGTTGAATAACAAACTGAAAATTTGGAACAATTTAACACAAAGTTAATGCTTGAAAAGAAGAAAAAGCTCCTGAGAGATAAGCAGGCTTTCAGAGAAGGTAAGGCCTACAAGTGGGTCACTAAACCGTTTCAAAAATATCAGTCACATAACCCTAATTTTAATCACAATAAAAGATTATCTGTTTCTGATAATGTATCTGTGTCTTCTCTTTCTACACATACTGGCTCTAAACAACAGAGACTGACAAGGCATCCCAAGAGAAGAAACCGTGGTGAAGGGTCTCCATCCTCTAACACATCTAAAGTCAGAAATCCTGGAGCAGTCCAATGGGGCTTCTCTGGGTACTTCGGTGAATCCATCTACACGAGGTGATGTACAAAGTACACAAACTATGGCAACAACTGGTGATGGGTCTTATGCACTATCTAAAGCTCCCAAAATTCCGACAGTTTTTTTAGTGAACAAACCAGGAAACACACAATCTCCAACACCCACGACAACAAACTAAAATATGACATTACACAGTCTAGTTTACTCAATGTTGTTAACCTTTCTTCTCATGTTTTGACAGACGAGGAGACCCAGGTTTTGGCCAGAAGTCTCATCTTCTGCCCAAACAGTTCACTCGATAAGTTCGAAGTTATTGAGGACTTGCACCTATTTACACTGAAAATTTTGTTACAAAGCTAGTTTTCTAAAAAGAGACCAGGACAGGAACAGTTATATACCTTCAGTAAATGGCAGGCTCTTCGTAACCTGACTTCACTTTTCACTTTCATTGACCAGATCGATATTGAAAATTTGCTTCAGCAGGCTGGGGAGCCAGACAGTGAGACGGCTGCACCTGCTGTACAATCTATATCTAAACTTAGAAAAGCGTCAAAATTCTATCTGGCCCCCAGCTCCAATCATGGAGTTTCCACTTTTTTGAGACTGGCCTGCCAGGATATCAAAGCATTACACATTAAGCCTAACAAGCACAACAACATGACACCTGAGGAAAAAGCAGCTCTACAAAATTTGGCCAATGACCACTCCATAACTATCAAGCCCTCCGAAAAGGCGGGTAGCATTGTCCTTGTGGACAATATTGACTGCGTCCTCATGTGCAGGAGGATATTAAACAACAGAGAATGGTACCCACTCATTGATTCTTCAGTGGTGGGCAGATATAACCAGGAGTTCTACTGTATGCAATGATTGATAGTGCATACCATGACAAGATCATTTCTAAAACGACTTGGGAGTTTATTAGAATTTGATTCCCTAGAACAGCAGCGGGTCTCCGGACGAGGAGCCATCACTGAAAACATCAGTAATGTCATAGATGAACACCTCTGACCATTAGTACAAGGCATGCCATCGTACATCCAAGACACTGTCCACCTGTTGAGGGTCCTCGAAGGCATACATGTCCCCGGTGACATTCTTTTGGTCACTGTGGATGTGGAGGCATTATGCAGCTCAAACCCTCACTATCTTGGGTTGGCCTGCATTCATCGTATACTATTACAGATGAATGAGATGGAGTTGCCATTCAATGACCTCATTATATCCTCATTGGACTTCATCTTGAAATGCAATATCTTTTCTTTTGATGGCTTCCACTACATCCAGGTGCAGGGTGTGGCAATGGGGACCTTGTGTGCCCCATTGTACGCAAATCTGTACCAGGGGGAGTGGGAGTAGTCCATTTTTTCTGAGGAGACCACATCTATGTACACAGACCACATCATTTCCTGGTACCGGTACATAGATGGCGTCCTGATCCTTTGGGATGGGACTGAGGAACTCCTCCACCAGTTCCTCAGGTCATTGAATTGCAACTCCTTAAACCTCACTTTTACGATGACGTACAGCTCCTCGGAAATTACGTTCCTTGACGTTAGGATCTTAAAGGACAATTCGGGCACCCTTGCATATGAGCTGTTCCACAAGCCCATGGCTGGAAACAGCATTCTACATGCAATGAGTGCTCATCCAAAACCACTTATAGCATCTATACCCTATAGTCAATATTTAAGGACTAAGCGGAACTGTACAAGTGAGGAGAGCTATAAGCGCGATGCACTCAGAATTCTATTATTAAGAGGGTACAGCCACAGATCCCTTAAGAGGGCTTACAAACGTTTGGCATTGAGCTCTAGACAAGACCTTCTTTTTAGATCCAAGAATAACAATGATGGTGAAGTAGTCAGCAGAATCATGACTAGGTTTAGTGATCAACATACTCAGTTTAAATCTATTGTAAAAAAAATATTGGCATCTACTGACCACTGACCCAATAATCGGTCCATTCACCCCACCCAAATCCACGGTAACTTACCGGAGGGCTACTTTTGTTGGCAAAAGACTAGTGCACAGTGAGCATTCCAGTCAGGTCCATGGAAACCCCTGGAGCACTTTTCCCTGTGGTGGATGCTCTTACTGTCAATTCATCGACACTAAACGTGAAATCACTTTACCTAATCATCAGCGCTTTATTCCCAAACACCATGTTAACTGTCAGACCATGGGAGTCATATACTTTCATGCGATTGTGGCTGCTTTTACATCGTCAAGACGATACAAAAATTCAGCCGAGGGATGTACAGACACATTGGAAGTATGAAGAAAAAAGACTCTGAACTACCCCTTGGTCGACATGTTAAATTAATACACCATGGGGTTTTCCCAAAAATCGAATTTTTGGCCTTAGACCAAATTCACCCCAGCCCGCGTGGTGGGAACTTTGATAAGTCCCTGCTACAGCAGGAGCTGCGGTAGATTTTGGACCTTAATTCCACCCAGCCACCTGGCCTCAACGAGGCCCTGAATTTCAACCATTCCTTCCGAGATTTACATCCAGCACCTTTGATAGGGATCTTATATAGCTGCTCCTTTGGCAGTTTTTGCCATAGGTATCCTCATTGTTAATTTTGAACCTATGATGGGGACTTAGTCCTTGAGGAAATATATGTGTTACTTTATTACTTTTTCCTACATGGTTCTCATTTTCGCCGAGTCTAGGCTCTAAAAAATGTGTGCGCAGAACAATAAAATTTCTTTTTGTCTTGACTCCCCTTTTTCCTCCCCATCCCCCCCGGGTAATGTCGATCATGTTTGAGGTAATATCAGCATCTGTGTAAATATGTAGCTTCTTTGCATCAATGCATCATGAGTATATTGTAAAGTGTATTCCAACAAGTTTCCCTTTACTTGCAAATTGTCATTACTAATCATGAGTCTTTTGTTCTTTGCATATCGGGATGTACTTTAAATATGATATGCAAATTGGGATCATGATGGGATATAGACACCCCCATGGCATCACAGCGGCACCTTACCCACTATTTGGCAATTTGTACAATATTTTGGGATCGATTTAGAGCAAATTTTCTTTTGGGCAGTTCCTTCCCCCTCCTTCTCCCTCTGACCTATCGGGACTTTGTTCCCATTCATAGTGGGGGACAGGGTGGGTCTAGCACTGGTGAACGTAGGCCCCGCCCTGTCTGGTCACCAGCGGGGAGGGGCTTTCTGTTACCCATGGAGATGCTGTGCGTGCATCCCCAAGCCCGTCCTTCGGCCACAGGTGTCTATGCATGTGCGCCAGTGGCGGCTCAGTGCCTGACGCCATCACGCATGATGACGTTCCCATCTTGGGGCGCATGCGCTGTGGCGCCAGACACCGAGTCACTGGGGGACCTGTATCGGATTGGGCACTGGACTCCTATCGGATTGGGCACTGGACTCCTATGGTGGATCAGAGCGCTAGATCGATATTTTTGATCCAGTCCAGGTTTCTCTGGACAATGTTGTACCCACTCTATCCAGGTGGGTATATTAGGGAGAAACACCAGAAACACACAAGGCAGCCGTCCAGTCTGGTGTTAAGCAGATATAAGCTTCTCGGCCTCTCCTTTACACTTGATGCTCTGCTAATCAGGTAAGCTGGGACATTGTCTCCCTCCTTCTCTGCTTTACCATGCTCATTCGGTTTGCCATGGATGTTTGAACACATCAGTGTATTTCTTAATAAACTTCCCTATTATCATACACTATATATAATTTTTATTGTCCAGTGAACCGCACCGCAGCCAATTTTTTGGGCTTGGTCCTCGTGAGGGTACTAACATACGCCCTGCTCCTGGAATCGATGACCCTATCACCTCACATGATGGGCAGTCAATGCTGGGCTGTTGGGAGAGATTAGTCTACCTCCATCTGGTGCCTTGTACACATGCATTTATATTTTACTTCATGTAAGTGAATTAAGTACCTCAACAGGCTGGGTAGGGGGAGTTGTAATTAAGGTTGTCTCGTCCATAACTAGTAATATATACAGTAAAGAGAGGGTATAAGGAATCCCCAATCCCTACCCAAAGAACAAACAATATTGGACTATTGCAACACCATGAAGTATTGGCAGATACAACAATGGAGTTAAAATTACATCATCATTTTTATTAAATAAAGAAAAAGAATATACAATACATATTCACAAACATGCATTTTTAAAAAATTGATGAAGGTGTTAACACAATTCTACATCACACCCCTTGTATAGAGGGTGGGGCAAAGCCAGAAGATTAGCTCAGATGGTGTTGAATTGTAGATACTGTATGACCTCTACATGTTTCACGGGTGACGGCTTCAACAGGGGGAATATCTACAACAGTTGGGAATATACAATTAGTGAACAATATTCATCGTAACATTGAAATGGATATGACCATTACCAATATTACAGCATACAAAAAGTACAACATTTAGGCATTGTTTAAGACATGGGGATGTATATTACAATGGAGGCTTGTCGCTTACCCACATCTCCAGTATCAACAGGTGCAGCACAGGTGCGCTAATCGTCCCCCGTCGGCAGAGGTGGGGTATTATGCATGGAAAATAGTTGGATAACAAATCCTATAGCAAGATGTGAAGGTAGAAGGTTAGTGGACTGGGAGCGAGGGGGGAGGGGGGAAGGGAGGGGGGAGGGGAGGGGGAACCTAGGGAGAAAGAAGAGAAGGAAAAGGGGGAGGAAAAAAGAAGAAAAAAAGGGGAAGAAAACAGAAGCGGGATAGACAGGGGGAAAAATTGTGGGGAAGGGGGAGGGAGGAAAATATGGAGTGGAGACAACATAGGAAAAAAAGGGAAGGAGAGAAAGAATAGGGAGAGAGGAGAGGAACAAGGCAAAGGGAGGAAAGGCCACCGGTAAGTGGGGCAGGGAAAGGGAAGGGAGGGGAGGGGGGAGGGGGGAGGAAGGTCTTTCAATGTGACTGACCTGATCAATCATGGGGCCGTGACACCTTGGTTTACCTGATGGTCTGATCCCATGTCGCCTCTAGTAACTTTTCTCCCATAATACGGTACCTAATATAAATATATGTATGGACACATTTTTTAGTTGGTATTTGTATAGCACAGCTATTTGTATATATATATAATTATCGTGTATTTCATTTTTGCTTTGTTCTATTCATGGCTTTCATTGTAACTGCCTTGATGGGGCCGTTCGCTTGCCCGGATGCTCCTTGTATCCCGTCGGGGGGTCATGGGTGTGTTCTTGTGCTCCCCCTCTGGCAGAGGCACAGCGTCCCTGGAACGTAATGTTGTTCACCCCTGGCGACACGTTCATTCTTGCGCGGCTGTAGCTTGGGCATTCAGTCCTTTTGTATTCGGCCACGAGTGGTGCGCGCGCATCTCCCCAGGCGCATGCGCACTACGGGCCGCTGGACTGGGCAGTGTTACGAATGGCCTGCGGCCGACGTACATCGCTCAGTAGGGTTTATAGGCAGGGCACCCCTGCCTAAATTTAGCATGGAGAAGGCCCCAGGGAGTGAGTACACCATACAGATCCACGGTAAGTGATCTAACCACTCGGCATTACACGTGCAGTCCACATGGCGGCTGCACTACTGATGCTACCCCTCACCCTTTATAATACTCCTTTATATATATTTTTTATTTTCTATACTCTTAGATTGGGAACGCTTGGGCTTTTATGCTTGTCAGCTGTTTTGGGCACAGGTACCTATAGCCTTTTCAGCGTTATTTCCTGATACTTGGCTCACATTATCCTGTGGCTGGTGTCCTCCCTGGGACCACATTGGAACGCAACAAACGTACCCCTCAGGTACCTACCCCATCATATTGCTGACTTACAGTCAGTGGTTGGATGACTCCCCCTCACTCCCTTCCTCCCTGGACTCATGCCCAGGTGCGCCTTACACACCCCTGGTAGTGGTATTCTTTCCCCCTCCCCTCCCTTCCCTTTCTTCCCCCCTCCCCTCCCTTCCCTTTCTCCCCCCCACTTCCCGGGGGCCCTTCCTCCCTTTCCCTTGTTCTTGTTTCCCCTCCATCTTTTCCTCCCTCCCCCTTCCCCCCCTTTTCCCCCTGTCTATCCCCCCTCTTCTGTTTTCTTCCCCTTTTTCCTTCTTTTTTCCTCCCCCTTTTCCTTCTCTTCTTTCTTCCTGGGTTCCCCCTCCCCTCCCTTCCCTTTCTTCCCC
>BLSH010465125.1:487850-500618 GCA_018402905.1 Glandirana rugosa
ATATGTTATAACAACGTCATAAATCATTATAAATGTTTATCATATTACGTGTGTACGTTGTATGTCCATAGAACGGTTACACACGTGGATAGTGTAGTTACACGTCATTCAGGTGTAATGAATGTACTTCATTGTATATGTCCTTTCTCTCCCACATTCCTTAGAGGTTAGGCATGGGTTTCTTGTTTGTTATAACCTGATAACGCTGTGGTACTTCATAACCGCCTATGTTGTTGCCTCAATTTTAATGTAGTAGTAAAAATAATTTATTTCTTTTTCTTATATTTTATGTATAAGTGTTTGTACGCAAAAATTGGTGAACGAATGACCCGTGAATTTGGGGGGAGGACGGGTCTGGTTAAAAGTCGAAAGTCACGCGAGTGTAAAACTTACGGTTAATGAGTCAGTACGTTGTAACATGGGTATACTTTAAACGCAGGCAATGTTGCATGACTGAGTAATTGGCATTCAAAATGTGAGCGCACTGAAAGCTGAAAATTGGTCTGGGCAGGAGGGGGGTTTAAGTGCCCAGTAAGCAAGTGGTTAAAAACGCATGTTTGTGAATATGTATTTTATATTCTTTTTCTTTATTTAATAAAAATGATGATGTAATTTTAACTCCGTTGTTGTATCCGCCAATACTTCATGGTGTCGCAATAGTCCAATATTGTTTGTTCTTTGGGTACGGATTGGAGATTCCTTACACCCTCTCTTTCCTGTATATGTTACTTCATGTAAGTAATGTGGACTTACTGCACATTGATGTGATAGGTGCACACATTGGCAAGATACCTGTATGTTGCATGTGTGCATTATACTATTTGTAAATATTACTAAATACTGCAACAATATTGTATACTATTATAATATTTTTTGTATTGTCTTCTTAGAATTTCTCATGCCACAGCACTTATTATTCCACTGAGGAAGAATTGTACAACAAATTTTTGAAACATGTTGGGACACAGCTGATCTCCAGGCTGAGCCTTTCATCCATAGGCCATCTGGGTGTCCTGTATTTGTGCTTGAAACCAATGAGAAGTCATTTTTATGTGTGTCACAATCCATGTCCTGTCCCTCATCTTAGGAATGAGCAGACTTTTTAATGTATACCAATAAATGTTTTTCTTTTATACCTTATATCCTTTCTGTACTTGTGCCTACCTCATGAGTGAACTGCCACCCCAAAAATCCCTTTGGGGCTAGATGTGTTGTTGTTTTTTAAAAGCAGAAAGGACTCTCATCTTAGCTAATCTTGTAGGTATAGCACACTAATGTCTTGCTGCCCTCTCAGGACTGTGGGTACCATTAGGCAAACTACAAAACAACAAAGGAGAGGGCACACCAACCTAGTGCATTACCATAACTCAAGTCATGGACAATATGAGGTCAATGCCATCAGCCCAGTATGGTGGATTTGGATTTGGTCTCATCTGTATTCCCAGATATGTTTGTGCATGACATGCATTTGTGAGTGTTTACTTGTTTTTCATTTCTTTAATAAAACTGAGCTATAGTAATGCACTAGGTTGATGCGCCCTCTCCTTTGTTTTGCCATGTCACAGGACCCAGCCATCAAACTGGTGCAGCATTCAGCAGCCTTCCCATCACTCTCTCTTCCTCCTTGTTTTTTTTTTTTTTTCAACAATTTCTTTTATTAGTTTTGAAATACAAAATATACAAAAGTACCTAGGTACAAAAAAACAAAACAATACATTGGCTAAGCACCTCGCATTAGGTCGGTGAAAGCATTAGAAGAAAATAGAGATATACAGGCCACGTCATAATACAACATGGAACAACTTATGAAAGTGGCCACGCAGGGCCAGTAATGTAAGCATACTGCACTACTAGACTATAAGAAAATAGTGCCACGCATGGCCAAAAACCAAGGTTCTACCAAAAAGATGCTGTTTGCGTCATAAGAGCAAATGGAGATAAAGTGAAAACCAATAGAAAATAACAAAACAGAAAGCAATAATACGAAAACAAAAACATTAACCTAACCCCCCAAGCTGTACCAATCGGTGGTGCATACCATAACCAATTTTTTTATGGTCCACATTAACTTCAAAGTATTTACAGTATTTATACAGCAATAGAAAATATGTTCAATAAATAACTGCCTTAACTTTATTACATTACTGCAAGCAGCAGATAGTAATTAAAATCTGTGTCAACAGGAGCTTACAGTCTAGGCTATGCTCCAACAGCTCTGTTGTTAATGCTATTGTTAATATAATTAATGTGCAAGCCAAAAGTTATCAGTGAGTAAAAATTATTTCTATGATACACACAGAATTATCAAAAACCATGTTTACACTTGGCGGAGAAGGAGGGGAGAACAAGTACATAGCTAGTTATAATATTGAATCTACCTGACATCTCAAAAATAGTGCAATGTAGATGTTGATGTTTTACTTTTTTTCTTCAAAGCTTCTGAGTGTCACACTGTCAAATATTGCACAGTGACAAGGCAAAAATATTTCCTTGCTCCATTGCCTACTTTAAAGGGGTGATTAGCATATGAAATGAAGATCAAATAGGAAATGTAGCATCTGAGATAATTTGAATAATTACATGGTTGAAAGAAGATTTTTATTAGCAAATGTCTATGAAGTCATATTGAGAGACTCTTAGAAATTGTTATTAAGCTGTCAAAAATCTACAAACAACTTTCCAAGACAAAAAGATTGCTACACATTTTTCTGGTACTTTGTGTTCATTGCCAGCACACTGTCACTTTTGTGATGTGAATGTGATTTTGCTTTTTATACTTTATTTTTATTGTATAATGTCTCTTTCTCTCTCTAAAAGCAAAAGTACTTTAATGGTACTGGAAAGGGTATACAAGGGGTGCGTACACAGGGTAATAACTAGTAGCAGTAGATTCTCATCACATCTTCGTAATTATTGTATTTGCTCTTATCTGTGTCCTTCAAAGTATTTATTGTGTTAAAATATTAATGACCTCCATAGCAATGACCACCATTTCTAAATACACTGATGCAACAGCATGTTTCACAACTGTTCCTGATCTGAAGGGACTGTTCCTTCATTGAAATCCCTCTGTGCCTCATTTCTCCTCAAATGTCCCTCTTTCTCGTCTGAGGCAGGGATGTAAAAAATGTCATTTTTAAATGAGCAGTGATTTTTTTATTTTTAAAGTGAAAGCATAAAAATAAAAAATGCCTTCCAATATAGTGCCTGGGGGCTCCCCTTAGTCTACCTGTAAAGTGGCAGATCTGTACCATGTCTAGAATCTGCTGCAGCAATAATTGCATTTATAAAGCCAAAAAAATTACATTTTCCCTGCAAGCTGCCTTTTTTTTGCTCAGCAACAGCTGGGGAGCCAGTGTATATGAGGCCACAATGTAATGCACTGGGAACAAGATTGGAGATTTTTTGGATACATTCTGGTGTCACTTTGACTTTGGATACAAGTAATGGGTGCGGAAAAATTGGGCTTTGGGTGTCGATGGTGCCTTCACACCATAACCCTATAGAGGTGCTTCTCATAAAGGCAAGAATTGGCCTTTATGTAAAAAAAAATTGCAATGATATGCACCTGTCAAACAGGTGCAGAAAAATTGGTCTTTGGGTGTGGGTGGCGCCTTCCCACCATAACCATATAGAGGTACTCTTGATGAAAGCAAGAATTGGTCTTGCTGTAAAAAATTTCAATGATATGCACCTGTCAAACAGGTGCAGAAAAATTGGTCTTTGGGTGTCGGTGGCGCCTTCCCTCCGTAATCCTATAGAGTTACTCTTGATGAAAGCAAGAATTAGTCTTGCTGTAAAAAAATTACAATGATATTCACCTGTCAAACAGTGATGGCACCTTCCCACCATAACCCTATAGAGGTGCTCTTAATGGAGGCAAAAAAAAAAAATTGCAATGATATGCACCTGTCAAACAGGTGCTGAAAAATTGGTCTATGGGTGTTAATTGTGCCCATGAAACCTATACCAAAAACATTCTTCCAGATGAAATGATTGAACACCCTCAAAGCTAGGCAGCCTCGAAGTCCTGCAGAGATTCCACATCCCTAAAACACTTAATCAGTGACATTGGCATCAGGGGCTATATAGCTGGTAATCCAGGACTGATTCATTTTTATAAAAGTCAAACGGTCCACGGAGTCGGTGGACAGACACGTTCTATGGTCAGTAAAGAAACCTCCTGCTGCACTGAATGCCCGGTCTGAAAGCATGCTGGAAGCAGGGCAGCCCAACAACTCAATAGCATTCCGAGCAAGTTCTGGCCAGTGATCTATTCTCATGACCAAGTAAGCCAGTGGATCGTCAACTGGAAAGCTCACCATCTCTGTTTTGGCCCTGAGGTAATCATCCACCATGTGATGCAGACTTCTCCAATGGAATGTGTAAGCTGACAGCCCTGGGCAGGGAGGACTAAAAAAAAAATCCTTCTCCAACACTCCTCTCTTGACCAACAGAAGACTCAAAACTACATTTTCCATGACACTGTAACCTACTGGAGTCGGGGAAAAATGTTCAATAAAATCCTCTTAATGCGTCCTCAAGAGATTTTATCTTCTGCACTCTCTGTGGGCATGGGATGAGTTCTGAGACCTTCCCCTTATAGCGGTGGTCAAGGAGGGTTGCCAACCAGTAATGATGATTCTCCTTTATGCCACATATTGTTGGGTCCTTTCGCAGGCTTTGAAGCATGAGGTTGCCCATGCGCCTCAAATTTCTTGAGGCTTGAGAAGCAGACTCCTTGGGGTCACTCAGGATGACAGCATCTGGAACTTCCACCTCCCAGCCATGTACTACTCCCAAGGGTACTGGGGTTGGAAAACCATCGCTTACAGATTGACGCATTTTTTGCCTATGAAAGTGCCAGAATACCCCTCCTCATTCCCCTCCCTTCTTTCCTTCTGTGTGTTCTGTGACATAGGATAAAGTGGGCCTTGAGAGGAAAGGAAGTCCTCCTCTTCGTCCTGCTGCTCTGCCTCCAGTGCCCTATCCATAATGCCATGCAGAGTCTGCTCCAGCAGGAACACAACAGGAATTGTGTCACTAATGCATGCACTGTCACGGCTCACTATCCTTGTGGCCTCCTCAAATGGTGACAGTACAGTGCATACATCCTTAATGATCAGCCATTGGCGTGGGGAAAAAAAGCTGAGGAGGCCTGAGCCTGACATGCTGTACTCGCACAGGTACTCATTGATGGTCCTCTGCTGCATGTATAGCTGCTGCAGCATTGCCAAAGTTGAGTTCCATCTGGTGGGCATGTCACAAATCAGGCAGTTTACTGGCAGGTGGAATTCCCGCTGAATTTCAGCCAACCGAGCACTGGCTGTGTATGATCCCCTGAAATGGCTACAGACTCTTCAGGCCCACTTTAGCACATCTTCCAACCCTGGGTACATATTTAGGAAATGCTGCATCACCAAATTGAGGACATGTGGCAGGCATGGCACATGTGTCAACTTTCCCTGTCTAAGGGCGGACAGGAGGTTTAAGCCATTATCACACACCACCATTCCTGGCCCCAGCTGGTGTGTTGTGAACCACCTTGGGCCTGTCCCTGCAGAGCTGCAAGAATCTCTGCTTCAGCGTGGTTCCTGTCCCCTAGACACACCAGCTGAAGCACAGCATAGCACCTTTTAGCCTGACTCATGGAATAGTCCTTTGAATGCTTAGGGGGGTACCTAATGCAATCCTGCAGAGGAGGGCATAGAGGTGGCAGAGGAGGAGGGGGTAGAGCTCACAGGTCTTCATCACCACCAGCTGTATGGAGATGTGGGCACAACAAGCTGCAGCACCGAGCCCTGTCCTGCATCCTTCCGAGTTGCAAGCAGCGTTACCCAGTGCACTGTGAACGAAATATATCGTCCCTGCCCATGCTTGCTTGACCATGCGTAAGCAGTAAGGTGGATTTTACGGCTGACTGCCTTGACCAACGATGCCAGAACATTCCCTTCCATGTGATGATAGAGAGATGGAATGGCCTTATATGAAAAGTAGTAGCGATTGGGAACCTGCCATTGTGGTACAGCACATTGTGCGAATTCACGGAAGGGGGCAGAATCCACTAGGCTGAAAGGCAGAAGTTGGAGAGCCAACAGCTTTGACAAGCTTGCATTTAGTTGCTGGGCATGTGGGTGGCAGGGACTGTATTTTTTTCCGCTGCAGCAGATGGGGCAGAGAAATTTGCTGTCTACCTTCTACAGCTGGTGATGTGCTGCTGACAGATGTGCTGATAGGGATGGTGGTATAGCACAGGGTGTCCCAGACCCTGTCAGTGGAGGATGTTAAATGCCTTGTTAAGCATGTGGTACCCAAATGGCTGGTGTTATTGCCATGTTTGATGTGCCTGAGACACAGTTTTCAGATAGTAACAGCGCGATCTGCTGCAGGTGTGCTGAAAATGGCACGGACAGCTGAGTTTTGGGAAGTGGGCTGGGAGATAACAGCTGCAGAATGTGATGGAATAGGGTGGCTGCTCTCTACTCTTTATTGATGTCAGCCTCCATGGGGTTGTGCCGCCTCACCTTCAGTTTCCTCCTCTGCTCTATCTGGCACCCAAGTTGCATCAGTAACCCCATTATCATTATCATCTCCTCCATCTTCATCATCATCATTACCACTGGAGACAACTTGGCAATACTCTGCGGTTGGGGGAACATGAATGCCAATTTGTCTACCAGTGTTCTCCCCTCACTCTAGGCTCATGTCCCTGTCATTTTCAACCTCAGAACCAACATCTGAATCCAGTAATGGCTGGGCATCATCAAGGAATAAGTGGCTGATGCTGTGGTCAAATAACTCAGCTGACTCCTCCATGGCTGATGTTGGGGCTATGGCAGGAATAGATGTGGACAAGGAGGCAGGTTTATCCACTCTCGCAACTGCAGGGGACTGCACACTTGTCTCTGCTTAGAGGACTGACCACCACATCCACCTTTGCCTGTGGACACATTTGTTGCTGGCCACCTTACAGTGCCAAGAGAATGTCTGCCGCTCCTTGTTGTCCTCCCAGACATTATTAGGAGGGATGGGGAGGTGCTTATTAGTAGAGTTAAGCGAACACCTGGACGTTCAGGTTCGGAGGGTCTGAATGAACTTTGGAAAAATGTCCGGGTTCGGCACCGAACGTTGCCCGAACTTTATCCCGGACCCCAAACCCCATTGAAGTCAATGGGGACCCAAACTTTTAGGCACAAAAATGGCTGTAACAAAGTCCTGGCAAGTGCTAGAGGGCTGCAAAAGGAAGTAAAATGGGGTAAGAGTAGGGCAAGTGCCCTACAAAAAATGGGGATAGGGAAAATAAATTAAAATCAAATAAAAAAAATGGGAAGGGGGGTGGATGTGGAGTAAAAGCATAGAGGTTGACTAGGCCATGACCATGGCAGTGTAGGTGGAAGTGGCAGTGGTCGAGGAGGAGGTAGCCAACACTGTATTTTTTTTTGTTTGTTTATAATTGGGGTAGCCCCCAAAATATTGAGGCCTATACAAAAAAAAAGTATACGAATGGCTGTGTGAGTCCGGTCTAAATGTTTATTCTACACAAGGTACAGACAAGTCTTGTGTAGAGTTGAGCGAACCTGAACTGTAAAGTTCGGGTCTGTACCGAACCTTTGGGTGTCTGGGACCCGGACCCGAACCCGGACTTTTCAAAAAAAGTCTGGGTTCGGGTTCGGGTTCGGGGTTCTGGTAATTTTACTAAAAGTTCTGAAATTGCTGTAAAAAAGTCCTGGAAAGTCCTAGAGGTCTGCAAAAGGAAGGAAAATGGGGGTAAGGGCCAGACAAGTGCCCTACAAAGAAATGGGGACAGGGAAATAACTTAAAAGCATTTTTAAACAAAAATCACATAAAAAAAATCAAAAATGGAGGTGGATGTGGACCATGTTCAAACTGTGTGAAAAAAGTATAAATTACCCGGGAGAACCCATATCACTGTTCTACAATCATCTGAAAACTGTGTGTGAAACTTAAACAATAGCCGGGAGAAGCCATAACCCTGTTCTAAAATCATCTGCAAACTGTGTGTGAAACTTAAACAATAGCCGGGAGAAGCCATATCCCTGTTCTAAAATCATCAGCAAACTGTGTGAAATTTAAACAATAGCCGGGAGAAGCCATATCCCTGTTCTAAAATCCTCTGCAAACTGTGTGTGAAACTTAAACAATAGCAGGTAGAAGCCATATCCCTGTTCTAAAATCATCTGAAAACTGTGTGTGAAACTTAATAGCAGGTAGAAGCCATATCCCTGTTCTAAAAACAGGAGGCAGCATTTCAGCAACATGGTGGAACAGTATGTGTGCACACGCCTACACGTACTGACTGATGGGTCTGCCCCATTCAACTTCTAGGTCTCCAAATTGGCCACATGGCCTGAGCTTGCCCTTTATGCCTTGGAGGTGCTGGCCTGCCCTGCAGCCAGTGTATTGTTGGAACGTGTGTTTAGCACGGCAGGGGGCGTTATCATAGACAAGCGGAGCCGTTTGTCCACATCCAAGGTGGACAAGCTAACCTTTATTAAAATGAATCAGGCATGGATCCCACAAGACTTGTCTGTACCTTGTGCAGAATAAACATTTAGACCGGACTCACACAGCCATTCATATACTTGTTTTTTTTGAATAGGCCTCAATATTTTGGGGGCTACCCCAATTATAAACAAACAAAAAAAAAAAAAACACCATGTTGGCTACCTCCTCCTACTCCTCTACCACCGCCACTTCCACGATCACGGCCTAGTCAACCTCTAGGCTCCTACTCCACATCCACCCCCTTCCCATTTTTTTATTTGATTTTAATTTATTTTCCCTATCCCCATTTTTTTGTAGGGCACTTGCCCTACTCTTACCCCCATTTTACTTCCTTTTGCAGCCCTCTAGGGCTTTCCAGGACTTTGGTACAGCCATTTTTGTGCCTAAAAGTTCGGGTCCCCATTGATTTCAATGGGGTTCGGGGTCCGTGCGATCGTTCGGGTTCTGTCCGGACCCGAACCTGGACTTCCAGAGGTTCGCTCAACTCTAGTCCCTACTCTACATATACACTAATGTATGTATGAATGACACATCTCATTACACTACAGTGAAACTATCTGAGCTGTCCCTACTCTAGCTGCACACTATGCAAAGCTGAATGATGGTCCTCCTCCCTATACTCACACTATCCCTAGACTGACACTAAACTAATATTCTACACTGACAATTGAAGCACAATAGCGCAGTATAGCACACTAACTAACTAATAGCACTGAACAGAGCCCTGTTCTATATCTCTCCACGCCAAAATCACACTGAAAATGGCTGCCATCGAAAGAATACTTTTATACTGTGAGGCGGGAATGAGCCATGATTGGATAAAGTCATGATGACAGTGTCCAATCATGGCTCTGACAGTGCTATGTGCCCTGATTGGCTGAAGCTTTCACTGCTTCAGCCAATCAGAGCTTGCAATGCATTGTTCAGCACTGCAATGCATTGTGGTCCGTTCGGGGAGCCGAACACATGGTTGAATCGGCTGTTTGCCTAATGGCCGAACAACGAAAGTTCAGCCCGAACTTATGCTTAAGCCAAACCGTTCGCCCATCCCTAGGTATAGCCCTCTACAAAATATACACTATGAGGATGTATTGATAAAAAAATGCAGAGCTATTAATTCTTTGAAACTACAGAATGCAGTGCAGTTTCGCCAGACAAATTTTTCATAAATATTCCCCTATACAAAACACCAAAGGTGTTTGACTGTTCTAAACCTCTTATACAACTGCTAAATAATGGATTTTGTTTTAATAGGTAAATATGTGTGGGTTTAGCTATTTATTTGCATCCATCCTTCATTTGTTGTGTCTCTAGGAGCATGGCAGAGGGTGTGCTCCTTGCCTACATATGTTTTTTTAAAGGTCTCCCTCTTTGCCATCTTAGAAAATTGGGAGGTATGCAACAGTGATGCATCAGATTTAAACCATCATGGTTGGATTACAGTCACATCAGCAAAGGTGGCAAAGCTTGAAAGCAATATTGCATTCTCATTTTTGGTGGTCCCTGCTCTATTGTAAATTATTAATGCTTATCTCATGCTAGTACTAAACTAAGGCAGGCCATACATTATGTGATTTTTTTCCTTCAACCATGGGTTGAAGGAAAGACAATTTATTAGTTCCCTCAGCTGAGCTATTGTATTCTGACAGTGGGAGGTTTCCCAGCAGTCAAATGCAATGAACACTGCGTATGGCTATAGCTGCTGGCATTGATCAGATGAAAAAAAGTTGATTGTTAGCATGACTTCAGTACAACCAGCCTGCCCACAGATGGATTAAAATTCATCTAGCTCCAGATTTTGATCCTTCTATGGCCAGTTTCAGGGTCTGTTTGCTTGAAATGTACAAAAAAATGACTGGTCATTTTAAAGCCTGAGATATGGTAAAGGTTATGGCTGTTCGAAACCTTTCCGATGTGTACTTTGCCCCTGCCAGTAGAGATTAAATGACATGATGTACTTAGGTGTGTTTGTTTTATTTAAAGCCTAGTTAACATTTTAATTAAATGTTTTTATAGTAGTTAATTGAGGGTGCAGAAAAACTGATTTCTTTAAGCTTAGTACACACAGGCCGAATGCCAGGCGACATCGGCAGGTTCAATAAAAAATGGCCAACATTCGACCCATAGCAGCCGGTCTGACAGAAGTTCAGCCAGCTTTTGTTGGATGAGCATGCTGGAAAACCAGCAGTCGACCAATGGCTGAGATTGCTGATCTGAGTGTTCTGGCAGGAGGGCTGTCCCCCTGTGAGAACAAAACAGCTCAGCAGGATAAATCGCTATACTAATATCAGATTCTTAGTACAGCAGCTCAAAACGATGCAGTCAGGTTTTTTTTTTTTTCGTTCAACCCAACAGGTTAAACGAAAAAAAAACTGATAGTGTGTACTAGGCTTAAATCTTGAAGTCTTGCTTTTTTTGTTAAATTGATTCATCCCCAGCACCATTAAAATTCCAGGGTCCTGTCAGTTGGCTGCAAATAAAGTGTGCTGCATAAATCAGTGGTCTATCTACAGCTATCTGACATGTCCCTTACCTTGGTCACAATTGAAACAATGCAATGTGGGGGGCGCATGCGCGCAGCTCATGAAGACGGACATGTCCTCTTAGAGCTCCGCACAGCATCGGGACGAACAGCCGAGCCATCAGCAGCCTGAAGCCTGCAACCACCAGAAAACATTCCCGCTACCTCCAGGGCACGGAACGATCCGACTGTCATGGTCGCAACGGGGCTAAAGCCGAAGCTGCGGAATAAAACGATCCGCGAGGCCCTGGCCCGGGCCTCATCCAAGATGGCGGCGCCGCCTACAGCAAGAACAGGTACGCCAAAAACCCCCAGACTAGACCCCAGCGACACCCAGACGAGGGGGAATCTGATTCGGACACTCTAGCCTCCCCTCTCCCCTCACAATCAGGAGGCCTACATCCAGACATTCTTCAGCAATTCGAGAAAATGCTGCAACGTGCTCTGAAACACACATCAGAACAGATTACAAACAGGCTCACAAAAGAAATCAGGGAGCTAGGGCAGCGCACAGCAGACCTGGAGCAGAGGGTGGATGAAATGGAGCACCACATCTCAGCACAAGCTGAAGAGATAGAATCTCTTAAGGAGGATAACACAACACTTCAGTCTCAACTAGAAGAATTTGAGAACAGGGCAAGACGCTCTAATATAAGAATTAGAGGCATTCCAGAAACAGTGGAAGACCTCCATTCTACTATAACGGCCCTGTTTCAGGAACTATCACCCTCTATCCCCATTGAAAGATTGGAGATGGACCGTGTACACAGAGCCCTAGCACCCCGTAAACAGAATGGCTCCCCACGGGACATAATTGCTAAGATGCATTATTTCCGCACGAAGGAACAACTCCTACAGTCAGCCAGGCAAAGGCCCTCCCTTGTTTTTCAGGGAAATGAATACCAGCTCTTTGCTGATCTGTCTAAAACTACCATTGCAAGACGCAGAGAATTCAAACCCCAACTACAGATCCTCCAGCAACGCAAGATCATATACTCCTGGGGTTTTCCCTTCTCATTGCGCTTCACATATCAGGGCCGCAAACACACGTGTAAATCCACTGAAGAGCTGCAGAACCTCCTTCAGGATCTACAGTTGGCCCCAGCGGACCCAGCCCCGCAACACAGGACACGCAGAAGATCCCCTTCCTCCTCTCCAATGAAGACACCCCGCACCCCCTCCTCATCCACCAAGAGAAGCAAGATTACCCCCACTCATCTGGATCCCTCCGACTCCATGGACTGACAGATAAGTTGACTCACTGTAAAAAGCACATCCACTAGTGCTGGAAACGAACTTGCTTTATTGCCACGCACCATACAGTTGGTACCCCCTTTTCCCCCCCTTTTTATTTTTTGAGCCCAGCACTCTCATAAAACTTTACAATACTAGCCCTTGCAAGTCCTCTCAATAATCTGGAACTCACTAAGCACGAAGATGCAAACAAACTGTCCCCACGCCCCCCCCCCCCTTTTCTTATTGGAACTGCATTCACCCCATCTGTACCTCCTCAATGACTGTAGCAACAATCGCTCCTGTACAAGTAAATCCCAAAGGAGGAACCCTGGTTTTTCCTAAACCCCTTTATAGCTACTAATTCAATTACTTTTGTTGGGGAAATTTCTGTCTTATGGGAACTGATATGTGAGACCCCCCCCCCCCTCTATACCTAGACCTACTTTAATCCTATCCCTCACACTACCCCTATGGGGACTCACATG
>BLSH010465125.1:511171-525261 GCA_018402905.1 Glandirana rugosa
GTGACTTCTCGGACGTAACTACCCGTGACTAGTCCAACGTAAACTCCCATCAATGCAGGCTCTTCAGTGCCTATCAGCTTAGCCTCATCAGTGCCCATCAATGCAGCCTCACCAGTGCCCATCAATGCAGCCACACCAGTGCCCATCAATGCAGCCACACCAGTGCTCATCAATGCAGCCTCACCAGTGCCTATCAAATGCAACCTGATCAGTGCCCATCAATGCAGGCTCTTCAGTGCCCATCAGCACAGCCGGCCCTGGGTGCCCCTCCCCCCATTGCCTGCAGTTAGTCAGTGGCTGCACCCCTGGCCCCTGCTTCCTTCCCCCACAAGAAGAAAAAAAGTGTGAGCGGGCATCGGCCGTCGGCTATTTTGAATGTAAGTTAGGGTGGCCTGGAGGGCAATTGCCACCCTGCCCCCTGGCCCAGCCCTCCCCTGTATACCCTGCAAAACTACATGTAATTGATAAGGGTAAAGCTCATTTCTTTACTAATCCCAAGGATGCATTGCGATGGCTGGATGCTAGGAGGCGCCCTGACCCTCCAAATAAGAATCGCTGAAGGAAAGCCTTCTGATACCTAGATCTATTATTAAGGTACAGAGCTGATCTTTTGCCATGCGATGGCTCCTATTTCCATTTAACGTTTTGCTGTTTAATCTCTTCAGAACTAGAGGATATGCTATATGCTTGATCACTTGTTCTGTTTCGTTCCTATGACTATTTTTGAATGGGCCCTATCGTCTCTCTGCCACACTCCATATTGTACACCAGAGATGCTGAATGGGCCCTCTGGTGGCTGTACAGTGTCAGTATACACGGGAGAGATCAGTGTCACCAATAACTCTTTCAAAAGTCCTAAACTGATCTACCTTATAACACATATCTTTTAAAGTTATTTCACAACTTTTCTTACCCTGTTATTAGGTGCCTTCTTCCCTTTTGTTACCCCTCAAAAACTGAGGAACTGAGAGGATTATACACCCTATAATCAGGGGTAGGAGAGGGAGAGGACCACTCTTATCTAAGCTCTAAGTTATATTTGAACAATCCTTTTTTTTTCTGTGTTTTTTATGCTTTAAAGACCTTTTGACCCCGTGAGGTAATATCACTGGTTAGTTCTGGTTACTAAGCACACAAGTTTGGGTTGTTTGCAGGGTGGGTGGGGTGGGGGTTTTGTTAAATACCCTTTTTGGAAGCATACTGGGAGAATGACATGGTAAGGAGGATGTGTTCCTAAGGTTCTGAAAATTAATGCTTTTATTTCATTACAAACAGAAAGTGATGGGGCAAAACATGGTAGAACATGTAGGCCTGGGATATATTGTATATGTAAAGATGGCACATCGTTTCAAATTAGTGTCCTGGAATGTCCGGGACCTAAACTCAGAAATTAAAGGGTCCCTGGTATTTAACTGTATTAAACGTTACAAGCCACACATTCTGCTACAGGAGACTCATCTACATGGCTCCAGGGTTATGGCCCTGAAATGGGCTAATATGCTACATGTCTTACATGCAGAGTACTCCTCATACTCCAGGGGAGTTGCAATACTGGTAACCAAAAATACAGGTGCTCATATTATATGTCTCAAAACGGACGCCAAGGGCAGATATGTGATTTTGGTGTGTACAATATTCAATGTATGCTTTACGTTGGTGGGTGTGTATGTCCCTCCTCCATTCTCTTTACAAATTCTGGAGGAGTTAATGACGGTGGTTGTTGACGTGGCAGAGGGACCTGTGCTCCTGCTAGGAGACTTTAATGCTGTGTCTGACATCCAATTAGATAGACAGGGGGGATATCTGGAGCAACCTCCTGGATGGAGAGTTTTTCCTTTATTGATGTCTGGAGATATCATAACCCCGGGATTAGGGAATTTTCATGTCAGTCAGAGTCACATAAGACCTTATCTAGAATTGACCTAGTACTATCGACCATGGATGGCCTCCCATTGATATCTAAAGTTTGATATCTCCCAAGGGCTATATTAGACCACTCACCACTAAGCCTGAACATTAACCTTGGGAGGAAGTGCTGGAGAATGAACGCTAAATGGCTACAAGAAGAGTACATTACAATTAAATGTCAGTCGACTATATCTAATTACCGGAAGGAAAATGGTGCGAGGTCAGAGAATTCTCCAAGGCTCTGGCATCAGAGGTCACACGGGGGGGAAACTAAGGCAACCACAGCTGAATGTGTATATATTGGAGACCCATCCCCTAACAACTATAGATTGTGGCAGGATCATGTGAGGGAATACAGATTGCTTCTGATGGAACAGTCTAGTAAAAACCAACTAAGACAATGTGGTTGAATGTTTGAACAAGGAGACAAGAATGGCCCTCTACTAGCTTTTCTCGCGAGGCCATCCTATACTCCAGTGTCAATCATGCCACTGAGGGAGCTGGAAGGTGAGATGAGGCAAGATCCCCGGGAGATTCTTCAGCCCTTTGTGGATTTTTATGAATCCCTGTACAAGTTTCAGACAGAGGCCGTGGAGAAGGGAATCTCAAACTATTTAGCAAATATCACTTTGCAGACGCTGTCCCCTGAAAATAGAAATCTTCTAGAACAGGATATAACACAAGAAGAAATTGGAGAGGCCATTTCCCATTTCAAAGCACATAAATCCCCTGGATTAGATGGATATCCCACTGAGTGGTACCAACTACACAGGGAAGCCTTAACGCCATGGCTTCATAAGGTATTCACAGCTGCCAGAAAGGAGGGTATACGCCCAAGATCCATGAGGGAGGCTTTAATAGTTGTATTGCCCAAACCCGGGAAAGATCCCCTAGAATACGAGTCATACCGCCCTACCTCTCTGATAAATTCAGACGTTAAAATCCTGGCCAAGGTATTAACACATAGATTGCAACGGGTAATTACCACACTGATAAATCCTTATCAGACAGCTTTTATACCTGGTAGATGCACTCAAATAAAGGCTCTATGTCAATCTGCAGGTAGAACATGATAACGCCAACCATAGAGTGATAGCATCATTGGATACAAAAAAAGCTTTTGACTCTGTAGAATGGGAATACCTCTTTACACTTTTAAATAGACTGGGATTTGGGCCTAAATTAATTTCATGGATTTGACTCCTATATAAAGTTCTGGAGGCCAGGGTCAGAGTAAACGGGATGGTGTCGGATTTGTTTGAGAGCCATAGAGGTATCAGGCAGGGATGCCCCCTCTCTCCTCTCTTGTTCGCATTGGCCATTGAACCCTTGGTGGCCAATATAAGAAAGACAGATAGTTTGAAAGGTTTAGAAATTGGACCGCTGGAGGAACTCGTATCATTATACGCTGATGATATGCTCGTGTTTAAATGATCCTGGGACTTCTTTATCTGCAAAATTCTCATTGATACAGCAGTTCGGGGATTTCTCAGGGTTCTGAAATAATTGGATGAAATCAACTCTGTTTCTGTTAGACTCACAACCTAACTTCATACTACCAGCACAGTGCCTTCTGATAATTTCAACAAAATTCAAATACCTAGGAATTCACATATAGCTAGCATTGGAATCATTTTTGGAACAAAATTTATGGCCCATTACCAAACAGTTCAGGGATAGGATACAGGGATGGAAGGATCTCCCCCCTACACTTTAAGGTAGAGTAAATCTTTTTAAAATTATATTTCTACCCAAATTCCTATATGTGCTGGCCAACGCTCCAGTATATGTCCCCCAAAAAAATCTCTGAACATATCAACTCATTACTGAATTCCTTTCTCTGGGGGTGGGTGCCTCTAGGGTTTCCCTAGCTGTCTTGCAACTACCAGTGGAGAAGGCTGGAATGGCATTACCAGACCTCTGTCTCTACTATTATGCTTCCCAACTAGTGTTTGCACACTGGCTTATGTTCTCACAAATAAACAATGCTGCAATGATGGTGGAAGCTGCAGTTGTCTCCTCCTACAAAGCTATGTTGAACTTCTTTCATAGGGGAGAAGTACCCACGATGGGAGGTAAAACTATACTTAACACAGCTAAACAAATATTGACTATCTGCATGAAGCATATTAGGGATCAACCTATACAACTCTCACCTAACACTCCACTGTGGTTTAATCCATGCCTAGAAAAAATTAACTGTCTTGAGGATGGACACAGGTGGGCTAAATATGGCGTAAAATGCCTACATCAACTGATAGAGGGAGGAAGGCTCAAGTCTTTTCCACAGCTACAAAGAGAGTTGGGCATTCCGAGTTCCTTTGGGATTCCACTATTTCCAACTTCAACATGTGATGCATGCACAGTTTGGGAGAGAAAATATTCTACTAGATAACACAGCACTGGAGAGGATACTGTTGAATCCAGATCACACTAAATTAATTTCAAACTAATATAATATCCTGCTTGGTGTGAAGAGTAGCCACACGAAAAAAAATTAGAGAGAGATGGCAAAGTATTATACCAGAACTTTAGGAGGAACACTGGGGGGAAGTACTTTTATTGTTTACATCCACGGTCATCTCGGCTAGAGATAAAATGATCCAATAAAGAAACCTCTATCAAATATATTACACCCCCCTTACACTTTATAGTGTAGAAAGGAGGGAAAATTTCACCTGTCATAAATGTCAGTTGATGGAAGGCACCTTTATTCACATGGTCTGGGAATGTGACAGGGTAAGGGCAATCTGGTCGCAGGTTACGCAGTTTGTTGCAGACACCTTTGACCTCCCAAATGTATGTAGCCCATTAAGTGGACTCCTGGGAATATTTGAGGATGATTAAAAGGACATGAGTACCAAAACTTTAATGAGACTTCTATTCTTCTATGTGCACAAATTAATAGCCATTCAATGGATCAGATGAGATTATCTCACATTATCTGCCTGGAAAACTTTAATTAATGCAAATATCACTTTATATAAAATGGCATATGAAGCAAAGGGGTGCCCAAAAAAATTTAACAAAATATGGGGTCCATGGGTGTACTCCAAGGATACAGTATCAGATAACCCTTAAATCCATCGATACAACCCCTCACAAAATCATATGATGTCATGTTCACTACATCTGTGTGGAATTGTCTCCCAGGCCCTTTCTACCGCTTCTGAGATTGTTTTACATAGCTTGCATGCTTCATATGCGAACCTATGATTCTACCTTCCAAGGGTTTAGCTTTGTTTTTCGTTTTGAATGTTTTACTTTAAATTAACAAAGAATAAAGAGTTATGTATACGCAAAAATGTTTAACATGTAAGGATAGCTTCCTGACGAAGCTTTTTGACAATATGTAACTACTAGTATGTACAGCGAGATGTATACCTTGTCTACACTTGTCAAAATATGTATAACAATAAAAACCTTAAAAATATTTTTTTAAAAAAAGAAAGAGAGAGGGGGATCAAAGTGTACATTTTCTTTTTCCTGCATGGACAAAGAAACGTTTCACTTAAAATGCATGAAACCCAACCAATAGAATTTCTAATTTGTTCCCCTTTGGTCTGCTGAGTGTGACAGTGTTTTGCAATATCTGTTGAATAAATGCAAAAGAAAAAAATGTGGTTTGGTGAAGTTTGAATTTTACTGACATTATATTGTCCACTATACAGTACCACAGCTGGCAGCAAGGCAGGTTATGTTGAGACATTGCATTCAAGCTGCTTCTACTAGGCTGGCTTTGTAATTGAAAACTCACATGTAGAGATGGGCCGACTACCCCCCAGTTTGGTACGCGCCAGAACTCTCGAACATCACAAAAGTTTGGACCCGGACTGCCAATCCCATTGAAGTGTATGTGACCCAAATTTAAAAAATTAAAAGTCCTCATTTTGAAGGCTTATATGCAAGTTATTGGGCATAAAAAGGGTGAGAGGGACTGGGTACTTACCTGGAGACACGTACCAATGCAAAAACAACTTTTAAAAAAGATAATGTTTAAAGGAACAGTGATACTTAAAGTGAAACAATAAAAATGAAAAAGTCCTTTAAATATAGTGCCTTGGGGGTCTCAGTCTGCATGTGAAATGACACATCTGTGCCATGTATACAACCTGCTGCATCAAAACTGACGTTTCTAAAGAAAAAAAAACATTTAAATTGATTTTCCCTGCAAGCTTTCTTTATTTATTTTTTTATAGATTTTATTAAAGTTTTGCCATAGAACAAAGCATTGCATTGTACATTGGATTATGAAATAAACCATCAAAGTGGCACAAGACAAAGTTTAGATAATTGAGTGTATACAGAACATTGTTATACATATTAGAGTTTCCAGAACAGAGTTGATGTACAGAAACATATACACAGATGTGTGGTGAGCATCAAATGTGAAGGTAGAACAGTGGTAAATTGAGTGTGGGCAGAGCACATGAGGATCCAATGTGTAGGGTTGGGCTCATGTGAGAGATAGAGCCTTAGGGTGCTTAAGCCAAAGATCCCAGTTTTTTGAAAAACAGGGACTCAGAGGTGGGCTTTTGCAAACATATATTCCATGAAGCAGTGGTTATTCAAAATGGCTATAAGTTCAGTACAGGAAGGAGGGGGAATGACTTTCCAACTTCTTGCAATGGTTAGGCGGGTGGCTATGAGTACATGTGAAATAACTGTGTATGCTGTTCTGGGCCATGTATCCAAGTCTAATCCCACCAGAATCAACTGTGGGGTAAGGGTATCCTGGATTGGTACTATGGAGAAGAGGATCTTGAAATGTTTAGACCAGAATGTGGTGAGGTTTGGGCATGACCACCAAATATGAAGGGAAGATCCTGGGTTTCCACAGTTTCTCCAGCAGAGATTGGAAGATGTTGGCTAGATGTGGGTGAGTTTTTCCAGCATGAGATACCATCTGTGATATATTTTTTGGACGTTTTTACAGTATAGTATGCATCTGGATACTTTCAAGGGAGTGTGTAATGCATGGTACCATTGTTGGGGAGAATATCTTTTCCCAATTCGCCATTGTTGGAGTCTTTGAGTTGTGTTCAGCAATAGTGAGAAGTTTGTAGATGTGTTATATTCCGTATTGTTGTTTGGAGGGTTGGATAAAGCATGTTATTAAGTGTCTAAGTAGGAGGGAGTTCGACCATTGTACTTTAGATAGTATTGAGTGTATCCTGAGGTATTTGAATAAGTCTCTGGAGGTAAATTTCCATTTGGATTGTATTTGTTGGAAAGATAGAAGTGTTGATCCTTCGTATAGGTTTCCAATAGTACATATGCCTGCTGTAGTCCATTCAGAGAGGGAAATGCCAGCGTAGATACCTGGAGTGCTTCCAGAGGTATGTGTGGGAGCAGGGAGTGTGGGATACCTTTCGTACTTTGGATGATAGTTTTGCAAATATTTAAAGTGGTGTTACCTGTGCTAAGGTAGGTATAAATGCTTTGGTGTTGTAAAAGGAGTGTACTGAGAATATTTTTGAGGTAGGAATCCAGAACAGTTTTATCTATCTGGTACCAGGTGTTAGATTGTGGTGGGTTCCACCATACTTTAGCTTGGTCTAGGATGGTGGCTTTATAGTATGCTTGAATGTTTGGTGCGCCCATGCCTCCTGAGGCAGTGGGTGAGCAAAGAGTGTTGTGTTTTAGTTGAGGATGGTTGCCTCACCATATGTAGACATTTATGATCAACTGTAGCTTTTGAAGTTGATTTGGTAGGAAGTGTATAGGTAGAGTTCGGAGAGCATACAGGACATGTGGGAGTAAAAACATTTCGGCGAGGGAGATTTTACCTGTCACGAAGCTTGAGTGTGGTGTAGGTCCTGCACTGTTGTTTGTAGTTTAGTTACAAGGTTATTGAAGTTGAGGACTAGTAGTCTGGAGGATGGAGTGATCAATTGGATACCTAAATATGCAAGTATAGAATTGGGGGCCCATGAGAAGGATGTTTGAGAAGTAATGTGTTATTTGATCTGGTGATCAAATCCTATGCCTAGCATGCTGAATTTTGAAGAGTTCATTTTATATAGAGAAGCTTTACTAAATAGGTCTAGTGTGTGGTGTAGTTCAGGGAGTGAGGTTGTAGGGTCAGTCAGGGATATAATTACATCATCATCATAAAGTCCGATTTTGTGTGTGGTGTCACCTGTTGTGATGCTTTTTATAAGGGGGTTGTCACGGATAGTATGAGACAGAGGTTCCATGATGAGATCAAATTTGAGTGGTGAGAGCGGGCACCCTTGGCGTGTCCCATTGGAGATACATAAAAGGTCAGAGAGCAGGCCGGAGGTGAGGACTCGAGCGCTAGGAGAGGAATAAAGGTAGAGTATAGCTTGTAGGATGGTTCCGGAGAAGCCAAATTTTTGTAGTACTGCTTTTAGGTAGTTCCAATCGACTCTGTCAAATGCCTTCTCTGCATCAAGGGAGATGAACAGAGAAGGCATTTGGTGATGCTCCGACCATTGTATCAGATCTATAAATCTGCGTGTTCCATCAAATGTTTGTCTGCCGGCTATAAAACCCACCTGATCAGGGTGTATTAATTTTGCCATGATAGGAGAAAGTCTCATAGCAAGTAGTTTGGCATAGAGTTTAGTGTCTATGTTTAGCAGAGATATGGGTCTGTAGCTGGCGGGGTTGTCTATTGGCTTACCAGGTTTTGGTATAGTTACTATGGTAGCTTGTATGGATTCTGCAGGGATGGAGCTTGTGGACGTAATGAAGTTAAATGAGTGGCAGAGGTGTGGAGTGAGGAGTTTTGCAAATGTTTTATAATATTCACCGCTAAACCCATCCAGGCCTGGGGCTTTGTGAAGTGGTAGAGCAGTGATGGTTGCTTTTAAGTTCTTCTGAAGTAATTTATGCTGAGAGAGACTGTAGTTGGTCTTGTGATAATGAAGATAAGTGGGCGTTTTGGAGAAATTGTTTAATGTGTTCAGGAGTGGGAGAAGGGATTGAGTCAGAGTCAGCTAGGTTATATAGGATGGTGTAGAATGAGCTAAATCGTTCCGCAATGTCTTTGAGGTTTGTGACCACGGGGGCCCCTGAGGTACGGAATTTTAGCTTGGGCAACCTTGCATTTGATCTGTTTGGCCAGGTACACTCCTGGTTTGTTGTGTTGCGAATATTGTTGCAGGTGAAAATGTTTGAGATGAATGTCGAAGTTGACGTGTAAGTGATCACTAAGAGCTTGTCTAACTTTGTGTAGTTTGGCATTAAGCAGTTTGGAGGGATGAGGTTTATTGGCTTTTTCTAAGACACGTATGTTGTCTAGTAGTTTGTTGGTGGCAGCGTTATGTTGTTTTTTCCCGTGAGCTCACAATTTAATGAGTAGGCCTCTAATGCAGGCCTTATGGACATTCCAAAGTACAGTGGGGCTGTTTGTAAACATTGTTTGTAAAGTATTGTTCTATTGCGGATGAGATCTGTTCTTGATATTTTGGTTTAGCAATTATGGAGGTGTTGAGCCTCCAAATTGAATTTTTTTGGGGCGAATGTGCTGCAAATAGTTTTAGTGAAATTGGGGCTTGGTCAGACCATATGTCCTATTTTTGCTTCTGTGACCAATTTTAGGAATGTTTTATCCATCAAAAAGAGATCTATATGGGAATATACCTGTTGTGCGTGGGAATCGAAAGTGTAATCCCTTTCTGTACCATGGGTGCACCTCCAGGGGTCATACAGGTCTTTTGAATAAATTAGGGAGTCTAGAGAGGTGGGTCAATTTCGGCAGTATTGGAGGTGTCTAATGATGGATCGGCAATATCGTTAAAGTCCCCACGTATATAATCAAAGGGGTTTGCCTAAAGGGTTCTAATTTTTTCATAATTGTTTTGTAGAAGCATTTTTGCTTGGTGTTGGGGGTGTAGATATTTGCAATAGTTATTGTGTGTTTGTTGATAGCGGCATTTAGTATGATAAATCTGACATCAGGGTCGATTTGAGCGTGGAAGGGTTGGAAGGAGACTGAGGAATGGATGGCAAGCATAACCCCGGCTTTTTTCTTGGTGGAATTGGCAAAATAGTAGTGGGGGAATTGTTTGTGGGAGCAGGTAGGGGGGGTTATGAGATGAGAAGTGGGTTTCCTGCACACATAATATATCGGATTTGTGTGTAATTGCTTTTTTCCAAAGTAAGCTCCTTTTGTAGGGGGAGCTTAGTCCCTTTGCATTAAGGGATGTGATAGTTAAGGACATTGTTGCTGATATTAGCAGTTGGCCTGGGGCGGGGGGGGGGGTACTGGGATTACAGTTTCTAATGTTGCCCACAGAAATTAGGTATCAATAACAAAATCTATAACAATGAAATCTGTAATAGTAAAACCAATCTACTAGTAGTACAGTAGTATATTTAACCAACTAGGTACGCAAAACACAGCAGAGAAAAAGAGAACAAAAAATAGAAAAATGGAACACTGTAAGAAAGTGCTTGGCACTTTTTCTAACTCGGGGGGGAAGAAAGTGAAAAGCACAGTCATTGGTACGCTGAACTGGGACAGATTTCGGAAAGTAACAATCCTGTCCTTTTAGGCAAGCGGTGACAGAGGGCACTTGGTGTTATGTGCACATAGGAGATTAGTAATCTTACCAAAGAGCAGCGTTAGCTGAGTTGCGCCAGGAGTCTTGGGGATGTGCGGGTGGGCACCGTGGTGATGGATCACGTGGAGGTGAGGAGATCAAGCCCCAGTTTAGAAGAGGCTTGATGCCATCTATAGGTGTGAAGATGTTGGTGGTTTGGTTCTGGAACATAACCACTAATTTCACAGAAAAGCCCCACTTGTAGGGAATGTTGTGTTCTCTGAGGATCGCTGTTACTTGATAGAATTCTCTTCTCCTGTGGGCTGTAGCTGCAGAGATATCCGTGAATAGTGTCACCAACAAATAGGGGACTGATAGATTAGGAGTTCATCTTGCAGTGGCCATGATCTTCTCTTTAGTTTGAAAAAATTGAATATATGCCAGTACATCACATGGCACTGATGCCGGGAGGTGGTTTGGCTTGGCTATACGGTGTGCCCGATCGATGATCAGGTCAGCTGGACTTAGTTGAGGAAGAAGTGTGAGGAACAGTTGTTGGATGTAGGGGACCAAATCGGGAGGTTTAACATCTTCTGGTACTCCCTGAAACGTAATTTTGTTTCCTCAAACTATCTTCTAAATCGGAGACCTTAGCCTGCAGTAGGTGGTGTGTTTCAGTTTGATGGTCTTGTGTGTCCGCCATTTCATTATAAGCTGAATTGTGTTCAGACAACACTTTTTCTATTTTGTCAGCACACTCCTCCACTTGATCGATTCTGGAGATGAGCATGGCAATAGAGGAGCGTAATTTGTTACGCATATTTTTTTGTAAGGAAAGTAACATGAGTTTCAGAGTATGTTCAGCGGCAGGTTGATCTGATGTGGGTAGTGCTGCCAGAGAGTCAGAACGAGTCCCCTCAGGGCCTGTTTGTGCTGAGGTGTCCCAGTACTGCTTTTTGAGCCTTGTTAGGAGAGAAGACTGGGGACTGTGCAGCTCTCTTACCTCTGTGGGTGAGAGCTGGGAGGATTCTGTGCTGGGAGTGATGCTGTCCATGTCCTCAGGACTGCCCTCATGTTCCCGTGTGCCCTGAGTGTCTGTGGAGGAGGTGCGGGGTGCTGCTCCAGCACCATCTTTGGTGTTCTGCATGGCCGGCTTGAAGAAGAAGTCTGTGAGATGGCTTTATGCAGGGCGTTCTGTCTGCCGTAGACATGCCGGGAGCCACTCATGTCCAGTACCCTCTGGTGAGGTACAGAGGGGGGAATTCTCACTGAGGAATACTGTGTGTTGCTGTATGTCCCAAAGCTGAGCAGAGCTGAGACCTCAGACAGTCATCAGCCACAATTTAGTGCACTCAAAACAAGATTAAAGATTTTTTTGGATAAATTCTGGTGTCTCTTTGGCAGACTTTGGATGGAAATAACAAGGTTTTGCACCACAACGAGCAAGCCTTATGTGAAGAAGACACATTATAGTACACTCAGGCCTAGATTAACATTTTTTTTAGATAAAGTCTGGTGTATCTTTCGCAGACTTTGTATATAAGTAACAGGTGTGGAAAAATTGGGCTTTGTGTGTTAGTAGTGCCTTCACATCATAACCCTACAGAGGTACTCTTGATGAAAGCAAGAGTTGCCCTTGCTGTAAAAAGATTGAAATTTGATGCCCCTGTCACACAGTTGCAGAAAAATTGGTATTTGGGTGTTGTTGGTGCCCCCCCCGTAACCTTCTAGAGCAGGGATATGCAATTAGCGGACCTCCTGCTGTTGCAGAACTACAATTCCCATGAGGCATAGCAAGACTCTGACAGCCACAAGCATGACACCCAGAGGCAGAGGCATGATGGGACTTTTTTTTTTTTTGCAACAGCTGGAGGTCCGCTAATTGCATACCTCTGTTCTAGAGGTATTCTTGATGAAAGCAAGAATTGCCTTGCTATAAAAATGTTAAATTTGATGCTCCTGTCAAACAGTTGCGGAAAAATTGGGCTTTGGGTGTTGGTGGTGCCTTCACCCAATGACCTTCTAGAGGTAATCATGATTAACCACTTGCTTACTGGGCACTTAAACCCCCCTCCTGCCCAGACCAATTTTCGGCTTTCAGCGCTGTCGCATTTTGAATGACAATTGCGTGGTCATGTGACGTTGTACCCAAACAACATTTTTATCTTTTTTTTCCCACAAATGGAGCTTTCTTTTGTTTGTATTTGATCACCTCTGTGGTTTTTATCTTTTGTGCTATAAACAAAAAAGAGCGACGATTTTGAAAAATACTTTTTGTTATAATAAATATCCAAAAAAAAAATATAAAAATAAAAAATTATTCATCAGTTTTGGCTTTTGGCCGATATATATTCTTCTACATATTTTTGGTAAAATAAATCGCAATTGGCGTATATTGATTGGTTTGCGCAAAAGTTATCGCATCTACAAACTATTGTAATTGATTTATGGCATTTTTATTATTTTTCTTTTTACTAGTAATGGCGCGTTCTGCGATTTTTATCAGGACTGCAATATTGCAGTGGACACTTTTTTGGTACCAATGACATTTATAAAGCGATCAGAAATTGAAATAGCCAATATAAATGTCATTGACAGTGAATGGGTTAACACTAAGGGTCAGTGAAAGGGTTAACTGTGTTCCCTGTATGTGTTCTAACTGTGTCGGGACAGGGCTGCCAGGGACATAACAGATCTCACTGATCCCGATCACAGGGATCAGTAGATCTGTTATATCCCCCTCACAGAATGGAGAACCGCCGTGTTTACATCGGTGGTTTTGCGTTCTGTCACTCTAACAGAGGATCGCGGGTCTCTAGCGGACATCGAGTCTGCCCAACCCACGGACACGTCCACGCAGTGTGCGGCGGCCGTGAAAGCACACTGCCCCCCGGCTGTGAGTGCTCCTGGGGAGCATGCAAAGCTGCGGACATCCATGGAAGTCCCCTGGGCAATTCAGATCCGCGCTGTAGCCGCCTTTCAGCTATAGCACAAATCTGGACTGGTTAAAGCATGAATTGGAATTACTATAAAAAAGTTAAATTTGATGCCCTGGTCAAACAGTTGCGGAAAAATTGGGCTTTGGGTGTTGATGGTACCTTCACCCGATAACCTTCTGGAGGTACTCTTGATGAAAGCAAGAATTGGCCTTGCTGCAAAAAATTTAAATTTGATGCACCTGTCAAACAGGTGCCGAAAAATTCGCCCTTGGGTGTTAATTGTGGCCATGAATAGTGTTGAGCGAACCCGGACTGTAACGTTCGGGTCCGTACCGAACTTTCGGGTGTCCGTGGCACGGACCCGGACATTTCAAAAATCGTTCGGGTTCGGTCCGGGGTTCTGCTATTTTACTCCACGTGTTGAGAAGCTGCAGGGCAGCCAATCAACAAGTGTTTCACTGGTTTGCCCTTAGAAGCCATCACAGCCATGCCTACTAATGGCATGGCTGTGATTGGCCGGTGCATCATGTGACCCAGCCTCTTTATAAGCTGGAGTCACAGTGCTGCAGTCACATGCTCCTTGGGTTAGTGTAGGGAAAGGTAGCTGACTGCGTGAGGGACAGATTTGAGACATTTTAAGACCTGATCCTGCATCCTGAGATAGATTACTTTACTACTGCTGTCTGTGCTGTTGCTCTGAGGACAGATAGCAGAAATTAGAGATTTCACA
>BLSH010465125.1:565903-595817 GCA_018402905.1 Glandirana rugosa
ATAGTACGGACCTGAAACAACCGGCCATTTCTCAGAACTCTTCAGAAGATGGATACTCCCGTAAACCCTTCCCAAAAAAAAACAATTCAAATATAAAAAGCAAAAACATGATTAAGGAATCTCGACTTCCCGGACGATTCTTAATACCCCTTTGGGAGTGTAATAAAAGAAAAAAAAATGAGAGGAGTCGAGAAAATAAATGTATCGGTCCCTATGGGAAATAGATGTGGTCTGCGAACAGGATCTACGACCAGACTATATGTCATCTATAATTAACTGGGTTCGTGTTCTTTTACTTAGTCACACCCACAAGTGGATATTAAATATGGTCCAGGAAGTCCAGAACATACTTAAAATTTCCTCCTGTAAAACTTTTTTTATGTTTTTACTTACCGCACCAAGGTGGGGGGGGGGGTGGAACCACGCCATTCATTTTTGTATTTTTTTCAAAATGTCCTCCTTTAAAATTCATACAAGACCTGAAGGACCTGGTATAAATTATAGGTGAACACCCACACTGATTCATTTTCTTGTGCTTGGGTCAATTAATATCTACTGTATATCAGACCAGCATCTAGGACAAGCGTCTGGTGTAGATAAAGGGTATCCCTGGCTATGTAAATAAAAGAGCTGAGGAGAGTAAAAAAAAAGAAAATAATGTGAGGGTTTCCCCATAATTCTTAGCAGGCCCTTCAGCTCTAAGGAATTAGTACAAAAACGAAAAATATAAACTTAACAAAAAAAAACCCTTCCCAAATGCCCTCATAGGTAGAAGACTTCTCAAGACTCTTTACCGGCCAACAAAGTCCAGGCATGATAGAGGGCTCCAAACTGTTACATATACCTAGTAATACAGTACAGAACCAAAATTACCTAACTAAGTACAAGGTAATAGCAGAGACCACCTCGGAATCATGGAAAGAATAAACAATTGAAAATAAGTTCTCAGTGCACCCACTGGGTGGCGATAATACCATTATTCACAATTGTACACCAAGAGGCCTGATGTCAGCAAGAACAGTACACATGATAAAAATCTTTAGAAAGCTCCTGCAATCTAAAATCAGAAGGGAGTGAGAACAAAGAAAAAGGGAAAGGAAGGAAAAAAAAGTAGAAGGAGAAATAGTGGTGGCTGCCATGTTCGGTCAGATTACCAAGTGTCACCGGTGAAAACCACCCCATCATCCAGGCACATCCACCAATAGCACTCTGACCTACCATTGGTGCCCAGAAGCAAGACCATACTGTGTTTGTACATGACAAAAAAGGAACTTATTGTGAAAACTACGGCCAACCCTAGTTGGGGCTTGGGCTCCAATGGCCACTTACGCCAGTGACATAATTTGTTTATACGTGTCTAAAGTTTTATAGTGAATCCAGCATGTCCAAGTCAAAGTAAAAGATTTAATTCTTACCTGGGCTGTCAAGATCAGCTCCTCCAACTCCCTGGGCTTGTTCACATGGATGAATCAATTCTTCAAGCTAGGGGGCAAAGTGTCCATCCAATGTACCGGAACACAGAACTGTGAAGCATTGATCATGTGGATCAGCAAACAGGATGGGATGAGTGATGGAGCAGATATTGGCTTGGCATAAAGTGAACTGTTTTCGCTGTCATCTGAGTCTTAATATCATGAACCTAGGCCTAGGAAGGAACCAAATTAGGACATGTCCACCAAATATGGAGGAATGTGCTCTCATCTGAAAGACAGCACCAACAACGGTCTGTTGCAGCTTCAGCTCTCATTTTAAGGGGGACCCTATGCAAAAGTCAAGAAAAAAGCTTGAGATTCCCCCAAAAAATGCAAACCAGTTCCTTATAGAAGCATGCCATCTGCAAAAGGAAATGGTGGGGGGGGGGCATGTGATCCTCGCCTCCTAAAATCTACCAGATCACATGCTCTCAACATGGGGGGATACCTTACCAGGGAAGACCCTCTGCACCATGTTGATGAGGACAAAGGCTTCTTCCCCACAATACTGGCCAGTGTTTGTGGGGGTTTGTGGGTGTAGGGCTTATAGGAATCTGGAAGCCACTTTGACCAATAAGGGGACACCCAATACCACTCCACTATGTAAACACATAAGGGTTTCATAATACTCCTACTCATTCACAAAAAAAGTAAAGTGTAAATAAAAACTCACAAGTGCTTTAATTAAAAAAAGAATGTACATCAATCATCAATCACATCATCCAGCCATGCAGATCTATGTCAATACCAATGCCCCAAGCCATCAGGTCCATTGAGAGAAAAAAAACAGCTTCCACCTTAACAAGTCTGAACCTGACAACTGTTCGCTTCTACTGACATCTCCAGGAGGTGACAGCTGATGTAAACAACCTACCCGGTGACATCATTGACAAAATATGGACATGACTATATTTGGTCAATGGCATCACGGGGACTCTCGTTACAACATTAACCAAATATGATCATGTCTACCCTATACTCTGGAATCCCCGAGATGCCTACTGTACAAATGTTCAAATAGGGAAAGCTCTGTGGATGACCATGTTACTTCCCTTATTGAAAGCATTATTTATATTAACAGGACGTTCAGATTCTCTTTTAGCGTATCTGCCAGGTTCTATTGAGCTGCTCTACCAGTCCATTAGTATTGCAATGGTAATCTGAGGTGTGTAAGAGAGCCATTTGCAATAGCCAGCACAACACTATGGTTGCCATTGACATGGGTTCCTTGTTCTGTCAAAATTTCTATAGGAATACTGGTATAGAAAACAGGTTTAACAACTTTTTTTGCTATAACCTATAGGACATGTTTATGGGAAGAGTTGCTTCTGGATACCAGATGTCATAGTAAAGGACTCTCAATATGTGCTGGCATCCCCTATGATGGACTTTGGCAGTGGCCCGACCAATAAGGACATTTGCAATAGGAACCTCAATTATAAGAGTACCAGCAGACTGTTTAAAATAAGGTTGGGGTGCATTAGTTTGACACTCAGTGCAAGAGTGCATTTGCAATACTTCTCAACTTCTTTTTAAATACTGGGCCATAAAAAATGCTGATCAATCCTCCCTTTTGTTTTTTTATATCTCCAAATGACCACACGCCGCATGAGAATGAGCTAGATCCAATACAATCCCTAAATGAGACTGGGAAACCACTAACTGCCCCACAATATGCTCCTATTGTCACACCTTGACCGGGAATCGATCCTAGGAGCTGAATTCTTTTGGTCAGTTACCTACAGCCTGAGTACTCCTATCTGTGTGGAGTTCCTGGGTATTTACTGCTTTCTGGTAGTGGACTCTGGCTCCACCCAGTGGTCAGCTGTAGTCAGTCACCTCATTTAGTACCCTATAAATCCTCACTTCCCCTTCCTGTCTCTGCCTTAGTATAGGTTCCATGTCATGTTTATTGTGTACCAGATTGTTTGACTTGTTGCTAACTCTGCTTGCTCCTGACTACGCTTTTGGATTTCCCCTTGATTACGCTGACCAATTGTTGCCAAACCTTGACTGTCCCTGACACCATCTCTGGTTTACACTTTGGATCTCCGCTTGGATTTGCTACCTGGACTGACATTGGGTCACCCTTTCTTCTGCTTGGCTCCCGACTAAGCCTACTACTAACCGTGAGTCACTTATTTATGTTTGTTCCTTGATTTAGTCTGTTTGCACTTACCATTAAGGTCCCAGACTTCTGGCTGCAAGATCGCAACCGTCCTCACCTGACACTGGGATAGCAAGACTACTGGTCAGCAAGCCGAAGTGACGGTTGGGGTTCCTGGCAGACCTAACAGTATACTAAGGCCGTATGGACCTCAGCGAGTTGGTGCAGGCAGTCTCTCTCCAGTCTCCAGGGACAACTGCTTGGGGAGCAGGTCAACCAGGTGCAGTCATTGGAGGGGGGCTAGATGCTATTATGGCCATGTTAACACAGGGGTCCAGCCCTGCTGCACTTGGTGACCTAGGGGCTAGGGAACCTGTTGCCATGTCTAAAACCCCAGACCATCCCGGTCCTAGAATACCTCTCCCTGAGAATTATGATTGTAACCCTTCTGATTGCAGGGGATTTCTCAACCACTGCTGGTTGCATTTCAAGAATCAACCCTTTGTGTTTGCCTCTGCTCAAGCCAAGGTGACATTTATAATTTCATTGGTAAAGGGCAGAGCATTGTTCTGAGTGTCACCTCTTCTTGAGAAGGAGTCCCCTGTACTCACTGATTATGCCACTTTCTTGAAGACTTTTGAGAGAATATTTGAAGTTCCTGGCAGAGTGTTTGCAGCCGAGTACAGGATTCTCAATTTGCATCAGCGTAAACACACAGTAGCATCCTATGCCATAGAATTCCACACGCTAGTGGCAGAGACCACCTGCCACAATGGCGCCCTTAAGGCTTCTTTCCACAGAGGGCTAGCAGAATGCATAAAGGATGAATTGACTTACCATGAGATTCCAGCGGGTCTGGAGGATTTTATCAACTTGTGTATCCTGGTGGACACACGCTTCTCTGAATGTGAGTTAGAGAGAGGACATCAAGGACATTATAATCCTCCTCCTCGGCAACCCCTAGCTCCTACGGTCCCTTCCCCTGTCGGATCTGAAGAAGTGCCCATAGATGTAGGGGCTGTTCGTTCGTCTGATTGTCTGCACGTATCAAACGCAGGTCCCAAGGCCATGCAGTTTTGAATTCTCCTCAGGAGAGACTATTAGTGCCCATGTCCTTGTTCTGGAATGATCAGGGCTTTTCCACTGTAGCCATTATAGATTCTGGCACTGGTGGTGTGTTTCTAGATGCCGATCTGGTTAAAAGACTTCAGATTCCTATTGTTTCTAAAACTCTTCCACTCTTGGTGGAGACCCTCTTGGTGATGGACTGATTACTAGAGTTGAGCGAACCCGAACTGTAAAGTTTCGGTTCGTACCGAACTTTGGTGTGTCCGTGACCCGGACCCGAACCCGGACATTTGAAAAAAGTTTGGGTTTGAGTTCTGGGTTTGGGTATTTGATCACACATGTTGAATAGCTACAGGGCAGCCAATCAACAAGCGTTTCACTGGTTTGCCCTTAGAAGCCATCACAGCCATGTCCACTAATGGCATGGCTGTGATTGGCCAGTGCATCATGTGACCCAGCCTCTTTATAAGCTGGAGTCACTTAGTGCTGCATGTCACTTGCTCTCTGGGTAGTGTAGGGAGAGAATGCTGCCGGTGCTTTGAGGGACAGATTGCAGATAGATAGATAGGTAGAGATTACTACTACTACTGCTTTTAGGAACAGATTTCAGATCTCATCCTGCATTACAGAACGATTTGACTGGACTAGGTAGAGTCCACTGCTTAGAGGGACAGATTATTGTTCTAAAATCATCTTCTATGTTTTTTGGGGTCAGGTTCCTGCTGTTGCTGTAAGGGACAGATTATTGTTCTAAAATCATCGCCTACTCCTATAGGGTCAGGTTCCTGCTGTTGCTGTAAGGGACAGATTATTGTTCTAAAATCATTTTGCAGCCCTCTATCACTTTCCAGGACTTTTTTACAGTCATTTTTGTGCCGAAAAGTTCGGGACCCCATTGAATGGGTAAAGTTCGGGTCAAGTTCGTTACCGAACTCTGAATTTTTCCCCAAGTTCGGCCAAACCCACCGAACCCGAACATCCAGGGGTTCTATCAACTCTACTGATTACTCATGAATCCAAGCCCCTCTCTATCCGGTTGGGTGCTTTGTATCAAGAGGTTTTATCATTTGACATCATCCTGTCCCCTAAGCACCCTGTGATCCTCGGTTTCCCTTGGCTATGTAAACATAACCCAGCTATTGACTGGTCCTCAAGTCAAATTTTCTGTGTCCAAATTGTGTTAAGTAATGTAGTGTCCGTTCGTGAGGTGTCTATGAATCCTGAATTATCTGATGCCTATAATGATGTTTTGGATGTATTTTCAGAAAAGGAAGCAGAGTGGCTCCCTCCCCACCGCCCTTATGACTGTGCAATTGAATTGCTTCCCGTTACTCCTTTACCTAAGGGGAGAACCTATCCTCTTAATCTTGCTGAGACTAAGGCTATGAAGGAATACATCGAAGACAGTCTGAAGAAGGGTTTAATTCAGGCTTCTACCTCTCCCGTGGGGGCAGTGTTCTTTTTGTGGAGAAAAAAGATGGATTACTGAATTAATTGTCCAAGGATCTAAGATCTTTACCAAACTGGGCCTCCAATCAGCATACAATCTTATTAGAATTAAAGAAGGGGATAGATGTAAGACAGCTTTTAATATGAGAAGGGGGCATTATGGGTGTTTCTTGATGCCATTTGGTCTTTGCAATGCCCCCTCTGTATATCAGGAATTTGTGAAAGACATTTTCAAGGATCTACTTGACTCTGTTATCGTCTATTTACATGATATACTCATTCACTCTAAAGATTTGAAGCTTCATCATTGCCATGTACGCACTGTTCTCCAACGTTAAAGAGATTACAAATTGTATGCCAAACTTTCCAGATGCTCCTTTGAACAATCGGAAATGCCTTTCTTAGGGTATATAATTTCATCTGAAGGATTCCAGATGGATCCCAGTAAACTTGATGCCATCCTACAATAGCTCAAAACCTTCCACTTTAACCACTTGCCGACCGCCGACCAGCATCTGACGGTGACAAGGTGGCTCTCCTGAGCAAAACGCCGTCATATGACGGTGGCTGCCAGATCGCGCATTGTGAGCGTGCGCGCGCCCCCGCAGGCGTGCCCATGTGCTACCCGCGATGCCCCCCCGGAGTGAAAGAACGGAGGTCCGTGTAAGTAAACATGGACTTCCGTTCTTTGAGGGGGGAAGGGTTGTGATCACAGCCTTTCTCTACATGGAAGCTGTGATCACTTCCTTTCCCCTGCTAGGGCAGCCCAAACACAGTTAGAACACGCCCAGGGAACACAGTTAACCCTTAGAGCGCCCCCTGCAGGTTAACCCCTTCACTGCCAATGGCATTTACACAGTAATCAGTGCATTTTTATAGCACTGATCGCTGTATAAATGCCAATGGTCCCAAAAAAGTGTCAAAATGTTCCGACATGTCCGCTGAAATATCGCAGTACCACTAAAAATCGCAGATCGCCGCCATTACTAGTAAAAAATAAAAAAATAAATAAAAACCTCAGAAATGAATTCTCATCATCCATAAACGCGGCAACATTTGCACAAACCAATCAATAAACGGCAATTGCGATTTTTTTTTATCACAAATATGAGGAAGAATATAAATTGGCCAAAACCAATGAAAAAAAAAGTTTTTTTATATTTTTTTTGGATTTGTATTTTAGCAAAAAGTAGGAAATTTTGGTTTTTTGCAAAATTGTCGCTCTTCTTTTGTTTATAGCGGCGATCAGAAATGACGCAGCGGTGATCAAATACCACCAAAAGAAAGCTCTATTTGTTGGGGAAAAAAGGACGCAATTTTGTTTGGATACAACGCTGCATGACCATGCAATTTTCAGTTAAAGCGACGCAGTGCCGAATCGCAAAAAGGGCTCTGGTCAGGAAGGGGGCAAATCCTTCCGGGGCTGAAGTGGTTAAAAGAAATACAATGTTTCATTGGATTTTTGTAACTATTACCGGAAGTTTATCAAGAATTTTTCCAAGATTCTGCACCCATCACTGCCCTCACAAAGAAAGGGACCAACTGCTCTGAGTGGTCCCCTGAAGCTTTGGAAGCTTTTGATTTCCTTAAGTCTGCCTTTTGCTCTGCTCCAGTTCTCCGTCATCCTCAGCCTTCTGCCCAGTACTTTTTGGAAGTTGATGCCTCCGAAATAGGTGCTGGAGCAGTGTTGTCCCAACGAGACCCTACTTCCAACAAACTACATCCGGTCGCATTCTTCTCCAAGAAATTCTCTGTCGCAGAACAAAACTATGACATAGGGAATAAAGAACTGTTGGCTATAAAACTGACATTTTCTGATTGGAGACATTTATTAGAAGGTACTGAACTCCCAGTTGTGGTTCAGACGGACCCTGTCTCGGAAATCCTCCAGAGCATATTGTTCCAGCTGTATACTACCTTACAAAGGAGCTTGTTGGCTGCTGAATCGATTGGTCTGTCAATCCGTATTAGCACAGCTCTGAAGAAGGGGGTGCGCCCCCGACGCGTGAGCTGTATTCCGCCTTATGTTGATTTTATCTTATATCGTTTTTCTATGGCTCTGTGCCGCCTATTTCTGTGAGTATTCAATTTTAACTTTTTAATTTTATTAAATTATTTATGGTACTGTACTAGGTGCATGCCCTTCCATTTGCTTTATTTATTTATTGCTCAACCTCGGGTACCTGCTAACATTTCGGTTCCATCTAATACATTACATGTTCCTCGTGCGTTATGTAGCTATGTAAAGAAGTTTTGGGCACATGGACAGAAATTTTCTGGGCATCCTGGAATCAAATAAATCTTCTTACGACTGAATCCCTGGTTTGATGGCCTATGCTTAAGAAGGATGTGATAGCCTTTGTTAGAGCCTGTGCTGTTTCTGAGGCCATCAAAATGCCTTGATCTGTTCCTCAAGGTTAGAGGTGAGCGGACACCTGGATGTTCGGGTGCATCTGGTTCAGCTGAACGTCGCGGAAAAGTTTGGGTTAGGTACCAAATTTGACCCCGAATCCCATTGAAGTCAATGGTGATCCGAACTTTTGGGCACAAAAATGGCTGTAAAAAAGTCCTAGAAAGGGCTAGAGGGCTGCAAAAGGAAGCAAAATTGGGTAAGAGTAGGACAAGTGCACCGCAAACAATTGTGGATAGGGAAATAACTTAAAATCACATAAAAAAAATAAATATGGGAGGAGGAGGTGGATTTGGAGTAGGAGCCTAGAGGTTGACTAGGCCGTGACCGTGGCAGTGTAGGTGAAAGTGGCGGTGGAGGAGGAGGAGGAGGAGGTAGCCCAACACTGTTTTTTGTTTGTTTTTTTTTTTTCTAATTGGGGAAGCTCCCAAAATATTGAGACATATTATAAAAAAACAAGTATACCAATGGCTGTGTGAGGCCGGTCTAAATGTCTATTCTGCACAAGGTACAGACAAGTCTTGTGGGATCCATGCCTGGTTCATTTTACCACGTTGGCTGTGCACAGGCAGCTGCGCTTGTCTGTGATAACGCCCCCTGCCGTGCTAAACACGCGTTCAGACAATACACTGGCTGCATGGCAGGCCAGCACCTCCAAGGCATAAATGGCAAGCTCAGGTCATGTGCACAATTTGGAGACCCAGAAGTTGAATGGGGCAGACCGATCAGTCAGTATGTGTAGGCGTGTGCACACATACTGTTCCACCATGTTGCTGAAATGTTGCCTCCTGCTAAGACGTTGTCTATCAGCTGGTGGTGCTGTTTGTTGTGGCGTGCTGCTGACAAAGCTTTTCCACATTTCGGCCATGCTAACTCTGACTTCTGAGGTGCTGGCGGTGCCACAGCTGCATTGGTGACCTCTTCCTCCTCCTTTGCCTTCGCCTTGTGCTTCCACTGAGCCCCCTGTGTCATTTGGGAATGCCCTCTGTAAGCTTCCATGGGACCGTGTGGAAATGCTTGGGGGCGGTGGCGGACATGGTGGAGTTGCTGTCACATCATCTGTTAGCTGGGTGGCAGGTGACACTGTAGAGGTGGAGGAAGAGGCCGAGGCAGCAGCAGAAGAGGAAGCAGGAGGAGGCCGAGACCTTTCTTGGATTTTGAGGTGCTTATTCCACTGCTGCTCGTGCTTTGCATGCATCGTGCTGATGCCTGGTCATGCAGGGTGTGCTCAGGTTTAGAACATTTATGCCTCGCTTCAGGCTCTCATTGCACAGCATGCAAACCACTCGTATCTTGTCGTCAGCACATTGTCTGAAGAACTGCCACGCCGGGGAACGTTTTTGAGCTGCCTTTGGTGTGCTAGGTCCCTGGGTGCGGTGGGTAGAAGCAGGCATACTGTCTAGGGGACATTTGCTCCGCTTTTGCTACCTGCTTCCTTTTTTGCTGTGCTGGTGCCTCTTTGTGACCACCACCTCTTCCTCCAAACTGCACACGTCACTCGCATGACCTTCATTCCATGTGGGGTCTAGGACCTTATCATCCTCCACATCATCTTCCACCCACCCTTCACCACTGCCCTCCTTGTCAGTCTGCACACTGTGGAAAGCCGCACCAGTTGGCACCTGTGTTTCGTCATCATCAGAGACGTGCTGCGCTGGTATTTCTATGTCCTCATCATGCAACAGAAGTGGTTGGGCATCGGTGCACTCAATGTCTTCCACTTCTGGGGCAGGGCTATGTGGATGGCCCATGGAAAGCACACCAGGAGAGTCATCAAAAAGCATAAGAGACTGTTGCATGACTTGGGGCTCAGACTGCTTGGCTAATTTACAAGGGGCTGAGTTGAAAGACAGATGGCCATGGGGTTCAGGTGCCAACTTTGAGCTTTCATCAAGGGACCGGGTGGGAGACAATGTGAAGGAACTGGAGGCATTGTCAGCCACCCAATCTACTATCACCTGTACTGGTTCTGGCCTCACCATTCATTGAGCGGCATTTGGGCCTACCATATAACGTTGAAGGTTCTGTCGGCTACTCGCACCTGAAGAAGGTGTTTCACTTGTGCATGTAGCTGGCACAAATCGACCACATCCTCTCCTTGCAACAGGAACTTCGCCAACATCACCAACACCAGCAACACCAGCAGCACCATGACTATGACCATGTCCCTTATTTGACACCCTCCTCATTCTGGCCACAAATGTACTATGTAGCATTATTTATTAATACAAAATAAAAGAATAATGAATTCTTCTTCCTTTTTTTTTGGAAAACAGCAACGTAGATGCACTTTTTATTTTGTGCAAGAAATGCACCGCTCACACCATCAGCAGGAACCTCTCCCTACACCAGTGTGATATGATTTTAGAACAATAATCTGTCCCTCACAGGAGCAGTAGGAACCTCTCCCTGTAGCACTATGATGAGATGATTTTTAAAACAATAATCTGTCCATCACAGGAGCAGCAGGAACCTCTCCCTCTAGCAGTATGTGATGATTTTAGAACAATAATCTGTCCCTCATATGAGCAGCAGGAACCTCTCCCTCCCGCAGTATGTGATGATTTTAGAACATTAATATGTCCCTCACAGCACCAGCAGGAACCTATCCCTCTAGCAGTATGTAATGATTTTAGGACAATAATCTGTCACTCACAGCACAGCAGGAACCTCTCCCTCTAGCAGTATTTGATGATTTTAGAACAATAATCTGTCCCTCACAGGAGCAACAGGAACCTCTCCCTCTAGCAGTATGTGATGATTTTAGAACAATAATCTGTCCCTCACAGGAGCAGCAGGAACCCCTCCCTCTAGCAGTATGTGATGATTTTAGAACAATAATCTGTCCCTCACAGGAGCAGTAGGAACCTCTCCCTGTAGCACTATGATGAGATGATTTTAAAACAATAATCTGTCCATCACAGGAGCAGCAGGAACCACTCCCCATAGCACTATGATGAGATGATTTTGGAACAAATTAACTGTCCCTCACAGGAGCAGCAGGAACCTCTCCCTCTAGCAGTATGTGATGATTTTAGAACAATAATCTGTCCCTCACATGAGCAGCAGGAACCTCTCCCTCCCGCAGTATGTGATGATTTTAGAACATAAATATGTCCCTCACAGCACCAGCAGGAACCTATCCCTCTAGCAGTATGTAATGATTTTAGGACATAATCTGTCACACACAGCACAGCAGGAACCTCTCCCTCTAGCAGTATTTGATGATTTTAGAACAATAATCTGTCCCTCACAGGAGCAACAGGAACCTCTCCCTCTAGCAGTATGTGATGATTTTAGAACAATAATCTGTCCCTCACAGGAGCAGCAGGGACCCCTCCCTCTAGCAGTATGTGATGATTTTAGAACAATAATCTGTCCCTCACAGGAGAAGCAGGAACCTCTCCCTCTAGTAGTATGTGATGATTTTAGAACTATAATCTGTCCCTCAGAGGAGCAGCAGGAACCTCTCCCTCTAGCAGTATGTGATGATTTTAGAACAATAATCTGTCCCTCACAGCACCAGCAGGAACCTCTCCCTCTAGCAGTATGTGATGATTTTAGAACAATAATCTGTCCCTCACAGCACCAGCAGGAACCTCTCCCTATAGCACTAGGAGTTGATCTTAGAACAATAATAGGTCCCTCACAGCACCAGCAGGGACCTCTCACTCTAGCAGTATGTGATGATTTTAGAACAATAATCTGTCCCTCACAGGAGCAGAAGGAACCTCTCCCTCTAGCAGTATGTGATGATTTTAGAACAATAATCTGTCCCTCACAGCACCAGCAGGAACCTCTACCTCTAGCAGTATGTGATGATTTTAGAACAATAATCTGTCCCTCACAGCACCAGCAGGAACCTCTCCCTATAGCACTAGGAGTTGATTTTAGAACAATGATATGTCCCTCACAGCACCAGCAGGAACCTCTCACTCTAGCAGTATGTGATGATTTTAGAACAATAATCTGTCCCTCACAGCACCAGCAGGAACCTCTCCCTATAGCACTAGGAGTTGATTTTAGAACAATAATCTGTCCCTCACAGGAGCAACAGAAACCTCTCCCTATAGCAGTAGTAGATGATTTTAGTACAATAATCTGTCCCTCACAGCACCAGCAGGAACCTCTCGCAATAGAAGTAGGAGATGATTTTAGAACAATAATCTGTCCCTCACAGGAGCAACAGGAACCTCTTCCTGTAGCACTATGATGAGATGATTTTAGAACAATAATCTGTCCCTCACAGGAGCAGCAGAAACCTCTGCCTATAGCAGTAGGAGATGATTTTAGAACAATAATCTGTCCCTCACAGGAGCAGCAGGAACCTCTCCCTGTAGCACTATGATGAGATGATTTAAGAACAATAATCTTTCCCTCACAGCACTAGCATGAACCTCTCCCTATAGCACTAGGACATGATTTTAGAACAATAATCTGTCCCTCACAGCACCAGCAGGAACCTCTCCCTATAGCACTAGATGATTTTAGAACAATAATCTGTCCCTCACAGGACCAACAGGAACCTCTCCCTATAGCACTAGGAGATGATTTAAGAACAATAATCTGTCCCTCACAGCACCAGCATAAACCTCTCCCTATAGCACGAGGAGTTGTTTTTAGAACAATAATCTGTCCCACACAGCACCAGCAGGAACCTCTCCCTATAGCAGTAGGAGATGATTTTTTTTTTAATGCAAACAAAAGTTGTTTATTGAGTATAGTGCACAAAGGAAATAACAATGATCAATAAAGAGGTGCCACATGCAACACCACAAGAAGGATGCAGAAAGAAGGTAATATTTGACAGGTACACAACAATCGCTGGTATGGTGCCTACATCACAAGTGGGAGAGAAGCATGTTATGACAAAGACATTAACATTAGGCAGGCATATCAAGTAATGGCTATCTCGTCGCATGTAGCGGAATCTCCAAGCCATCTATCTCAGATTTTGTTGTACTTGCCCGGGCAACCCCTGTGGGCATACAGCACCTTTTTGTAGGGAAGAGTATCATTGACTGCTTTTACCCACTGCTGCAAGGTAGGGGGACCCCCCTCAGCCACGTCCTAGCAATCTGCATCCTCACAAAGAACAGTGTTTCCTGTAGGAATATGTTGAGGTACTTCTCCTCCTCAGGGAGAGACAGGATCCCCAACAGGCAGCCACAAGGGCAGAGAGTGAGAGGGGAGCCCATCTGGTCATGGAGGAACCGGATAACCTGGGTCCAGTACCCCTGAACAGATGGGCAGGTCCAGAGGAGATGAAAAAAGGTGCAGTTTATGTCATCGCACTGTGGGCATGAGGGGTTATAATTTGGGTTATATTTTAAAATGCGGCGCGGTGTGATGTATGATCGGTGCAGAATGAATAGTTGGGTAAGGCGGTCCGAAAGTTTGGGGGATGCCAGTTTACAGGTGGCCAGTGCCTCATACCAGTCCTCGTTGTCAATATCCCCAAGGTCTGTCACCCAGTGGGCCCGTAATCTGTCCGAATGAGCGGAGGCGCCTGGAGTCACAAGGTGGTTGTAGAATTGGGTAATGAGTTTTTTGGGGTCTTCGCCAAGTATGACGTCTACCATAGGCAGCACGTTGAGGTCCGGGATGGCGCCATTGAATTGTGCGCAGAGAGCATGGCGAAGCTGCAAGTATCGGAAGAACATGCGATTGGGAAGGCATATTGCTCCTGTAGGGATTGGAAGCTCCTAATTGAGCCATCAGCCATTACCTGTGAGAGGAAGATAATTCCCCTGGCTATCCAGAGACAGCTGTCTGGGAGGGTGAGTACCTCAGGTAGATGTGGATTATTCCAGAGGGGGTATGTGAGTGGAACTTGGAAGCACCACTGAGCCTCTGGGCAAGTTGCCATACCCTGCAGTAATGGGTAGTCATAGGACCCATGGCATAGGCGTGGGGTGTCCCCCCAGGGCCTCTGAACAAGACTTGAAGAGGGTGGACGATTGGAACTGGTATGTGTATGCATTCAAGTGTGACGTACCTGACCCCGTCTCCATGGTTTAGGTGGTAGAGGCGGGATAGTTGAGAGGCTATGTAATAAAACAAGAGGTCCGGGACAGCCGCCCCGCCCGAGGCTATCGGGAGTTTAAGGGCCCGCCCGGGTAGTTTGTGACGAGAGGAGCCCCAGATAAAGGTATTGATGATGGACTCCATGGCTTTTACGGAGCGCATCGGGATGGAGCATGGGGTGTGCCAGAAGATGTACAACAGTTTTGGGAGAAGGACCATTTTTACTAGGCTAATGCGCCCCATCACTCCAAGGGGGAGGCACGACCAGGTTTGCATCTTAGACTTGAGAACATCATATAGTGACTCAAGATTGAGGTCAGTGTAATCCGACAGGAAGCGGGAGACCTGCACACCAAGGTATTTGATCATGCTGGCCCTAACCTATGGTAGAGCCGCCTGATCAGCGGTGGGGACATCAGTGTCTCTGGGGAGAATTTGGGACTTTGACCAATTGATCTGTAACCCAGAGAACCTACCAAAGTGTTGAATAAGTTGCAGAGCTGCCTGGAGGGAGGGACCCGAGTCAGCCAGGTAAAGAAGCATGTCGTCAGTGTAGAGGCTGACAACTTCTGTGAGGCCACCACAACGTAAGCCTCTGATATTAGGGTGCGCTCTAATGGCGGCGGCCAGGGGCTCCACTGCCAGGGCATATAATAACGGGGATAGGGGACAGCCCTGCTGTGTGCCACGTGAAAGCGGGAATAAGTTGGAGATCCCCCCGTTAACCTGAACACGTGCAGTAGGGGACTGATATAGGAGCCGTGTCCACTTGACAAATCGTGGCCCGAACCTGAATCTTCGCATACACTCCCAGAGATAGTCCCACTCCACAGAATCGAAAGCCTTAGTGGCATCAAGGCTAACTATCACCCTGGAGCCCACCTTGTCATGTCGAGACTGGAGATTGAGAAACAGTCGTCTGAGGTTGTAGGCCGTGTTCTTGTTGGGCATAAATCCGGTTTGTTCCGGGTGTATAAAATGTGAGATGACTTTATTCAGGCGGAGGGCGAGCATTTTAGCGAGTATCTTGACATCTAATTGTAGTAGGGATATAGAGCGGTTTGGGGATAAGGACTATAAGGGCTTCACCCATTGAGGCAGGGAGGGTGGAGGACTGAAATATGTGGTTATAAAGTTTGCAGCGTTGAGGGATAAGTAGTGCCCCAAATTGTCTATAGAATTTGAGGGGTAGGCCATCGGATCCAGGTGCTTTAGCTGGGGGAAGGCTCGCCAGAGCCTCCTCTATGCAGTTGGTAGTGATAGGTGCCTCTAATTGAGCAATCTGGGTTGGAGTTAACCCAGGGAGCTCTATACCTTGAAGAAGTTGGACTAAGTCTGCCTGGGGGTAGTTGGCCCTAGATGTATATAGGTCAGAGAAGAAGGACCAGAACTCCGCAGCCACCAGCTCAGGGATGGAGACCACTGTCCCGGAGGAACGGAGTTCCACTACAGGTTTGTTGTCCTTGTGGGCCATATATGCTAGGAGCTTACCCGCACGTTTGCCATGCTCAAATGCCCGCTGCCTGGCAAAGAAAATTCCCTGCTTGGCCTTTTCAGAGTGTAACTGGTTAGTGAGTCTGGACTGTGTGTGTAATAGGGAGGCATTGGTGGGGGAGGGATCACTGATAAAGGCCTGTTCACAGGCCACCAATTGTTCCTCCGCCTGTTGTAGTAAGAATCTGGAGGATCTTTTATATCTGGATATTCGTGTGGAGAGGAACATGCGGGCATGCAGTTTAAAAGCCTCCCACACGGTGCCGACCAGGACCGACCCACCATTGGTGTGAAAAAAATGCGGCCATTCTCGCTCATAGGAGTCCAGGTCTGGGAGGACCGATAACCGAAATGGGTTCAGCCGCCAGATCTTCACCGTGGGGGGAGGGGGGGTGACCCTCAGGGTGACCCAGTATGGGGCATGGTCCGAAAGTATTCTGGCACCAAAACCCGCATCTAGGACATCCAGGAGGATTGGGGGTGATACGAGGATAAGATCAATGTGGGACATGGCTGAGTGTGAGGGGGTAAAGCAGGAGAATTGGATTTGGTCTGGATATTTATGCCTCCAGGTGTCCTTTAGTAAGAACTCCTTGAGGAACCCACCAAATCTCGTGACTCATTGCGGCGAGGCGGCATGAGCAGTGGGGCCCAATCTGTCCATACCTGGGTTTATGACCATATTGAAGTCCCCTAGCCAAATTGCAGGCACTGTGGGGTATTGGGCCATAAAGGATACACCCTGCTGCAGGGGACCAAAACTGAAAGGGGGGGGGGGTGTAGTACGCCATCAGAAGGACCTCAACCCCATTAATAGAGGCATATAAAAATAAAAAACAACTCTGGGGGTCCGACTGCACGCCATGCAGCTGAAATCGTGTAGACCTGGAGATCAAAATGGCGACTCCTCGGGAGTTAGAGGTGAAGGGGGCTTGATACAACCATCCCACCCAGGGTTTTTTAAGAGCCATCTGTGCCTGACCGGTAAGGTGGGTTTCAACCAGCACCGACATGTCAGCCCGCATAGACTTAAGATGAGATAGGATTGCGTTCCTTTTAGGCTTGGCACCAAGGCCTCTTACATTCCAGGTTAACAGTTTTAGTGGCGCCATAGTATTTGGGTAAAAGCTGCACGGCGACCGGTCCAACCCAGCCAGGAGAGCCCCCAACCACAACGCAAGTGTGCATTGCTGCCACATCGTGCAGGCGGGCCCAGGGGCACAGCACAACCACATTCAGAGCATAATAGCGAGTATATACAATATAAAGGACGACCGCCACGCAGACACGCCCAGCGCCAGATACAGCGCTAGCAATAGAGCGCGCCCGGGCGGCGGGCACCCACATGTACAGTAATTTGCGACCTGTCAGAAAGAAATTAAAAATCACTAAAATAAACATAAAACCAACATTAACAATACTGAACCAGCTTGTCAGGCTCAACCAGCTGATGTACGCCAGCAGCAGTAGGACATGGGCTGGCCAGGAAAACCAAACATGGTGTGCAGGGAAACCTGCAGGGGTCTCGGCCCTGGGGAGCCGGGGGGTGAACATAAACTGCAGAGGGCACAGCAGTGCAACTTAGCACAGTTCCAAATGTACGTGTAGTTCCATAGTGCGGACAGACCGTCCATCTATTAGGGTTACGTGGGGCTTGGATAATGAGGTCTCCAGGGGAGAACAGGGACTAGGGAAGAAATAGGGCAGCATATGGGGTGGGCAGTCAGGCTGGGTGGCGGAGGGTCCAGGGGCAATAAATTAGGGCAGGATACAGTACTCACGCTTGGGTGATACCGCCGGTGAACAGGGGTCCCCATGCCATATATGTACTGTGGCACAGGTCTCTGAATTCCGGTGTTTTAAGCAGGAGCCGGGTCAGCAGCATCTAGTTGTTCCATCCACGAGAGGAAAGCATCCAGATACTCAAAGAACTGTACCTTGCCGTCAGCTACCACCTGAAGTCTGGCCGGAAAAAGCATGGAGTAGGCTAGGTGGCGCGTCCGGAGTCTCTGCTTCACTTCCAGGAAGTGAGCCCACTTCTTCTGGACTTCGGCGGAGAAGTCCGGGAACACAGCGACGTGGCCGCCATTGAACGGAATATTGCCCTTCTAGCGGGTGAGGCGCAGAACGGTGTCCCAGTCCCGGTAGTTGAGCATCTTGGCTATGAAGGTTCTAGGTGGGGTGCCAGCGAAGGGAGGATGAGCCGCCAGGCGGTGAGCCCTCTCCACAACAAACAAGCATAAGAAGGCCTAGCGCCCAATAGTTTTAATCAGGAGGCTCTCCACGAAGGTCGGAGGGTCCGAGCCCTCCGCGCGCTCAGGAAGACCCACGAAGCGCAGGTTGCAGCGGCGAAGTCTATTCTCCATGTCGTCTTGCTTAGAGAGGATGGCATTCAGCTGGTGTTGCATGCGCTCGGTGGTTACCTGCAGCGGCGGCAGGTCGTCTTCCACGAGACCTATCCGGCGCTCCGTCTCCGTGACCCGTTCACGCAACTTGTGGCCATCCTGCCGAATCAAAGAGATATTGACTTTTATCTCCTCGATCCGCACCATCAGGGTGGACAGGCAGGTGGAGATGGCATCAAGGACCCTGGTGGTGTCAGCCGACACTGGTTCCTCAGGGCGAGGTTAAGGGGAGCCTCCATCTTCCTCTAGTTGTTCCCGCTCCCCATGCCTGTATTTGTCAAGAGATGCCCTCCGACACCCGTTTAGGTGGAGACATGATGAAGCAGGTCGCAGTATAATGAGAGGGTGATGCAGCAGGCGAAGGGTGATAGTATTAGCCTCAAGGATGGTGAGAAAGGATGTCGGATGGACGGAGCTCACACACGACTTACTCCATGTGGCTCCAGACCACGCCCCCCTAATAGGAGATGATTTTAAAAGAATAATCTGTTCCTCACAGGAGCAGCAGGAACCTCTCCTTATAGCAGTAGGAAATGATTTTAGAACACTAATCTGTCCCTCACAGCACCAGCAGGAACCTCTCCCTATAGCAGTAGGAGATGATTTTAGAACAATAATCTGTTCCTCACAGCACCAACAGGAACCTCTCCCTATAGCAGTAGGAGATGATTTTAGAACGATAATCTGTCCCTCACAGCACCAGCAGGAACCTCTCTCTATAGCATTAAGATATGTTTTTAGAACAATAATCTGTCCCTCACAGCACCAGCAGGAACCTCTCCCTATAGCAGTAGGAGATGATTTTAGAACAATAATCTGTCCCTCACGGCACCAGTTGGAATCTCTCCCTATAGCAGTAGGAGATGATTTTAGAACAATAATCTGTCCCTCAATGCACCAGCAGGAACCTCTCCCTATAGCACTAGGAGATGATTTTAGAACAATAATCTGTCCCTCACAGCACCAGCAGGAACCTCTCCCTATAGCACTAGGAGATGATTTTAGAACAATAATCTGTCCCTCGCAGCACCAGCAGGAACCTCTTCCTATAGCAGTAGGAGATGATTTGAGAACAATAATCTGTCCCTCACAGCAGCAGCAGGAACCTCTCCCTATAGCACTAGGAGATGATTTTAGAACAATAATTTGTCCCTCACAGCACCATCAGGAACCTCTCCCTATAGCACTAGGAGATGATTTTAGAACAATAAGCTTTCCCTCACAGCACCAGCAGGAACCTCTCCCTCTAGCACTAGGAGATGATTTTAGAACAATAATCTGTCCCTCACAGCACCAGCAGGAACCTCTCCCTACAGCACTAGGAGCTGATTTTAGAATAATAATCTGTCCCTCACAGCACCAGTAAACTGTACCTAATCCAGTATCAGATGGTTTTAGAACGCTAAGCTTTCCTCTCACAGCACCGCAAGGAACCTTTCTTTAATACAGGATGAGATGATATTAGATCGGTAATCTGTCCCTCACAGCACTAGTAAACTCTACCTTGTCCAGTATCAGATGGTTTTAGAACGCTAAGATTTCCCCTCACAGCACAGCCAGGAATCTGTCTGTAATGCAGGATGAGATCATATTAGATCGGTAATCTGTCCCTCACAGCGCCACAGCATGCTCTCCCTACACTTGCCTGAGACGATGTGACACGCGGCATACGTGACTCCAGCTCATATAGAGGCTGGGTCACATGATGCACTAGCCTATCACAGCCATGCCATTAGTAGGCATGGCTGTGATGGATTCTAAAGGCAAACGAGTGAAACGCTTGTTGATTGGCTGCCCTGTAGCTATTCAACAGGCGTCAAAAATATTCTGGGTCACATGATGCACTGGCCAATCACAGCCATGCCATTAGTAGGCATGGCTGTGATGACTTCTAAGGGCAAACGAGTAAAACGCTTGTTTATTGGCGGCCCTGCAGCTATAGAAAAGGCACGCATAACCGAATACCGAACCCGTACCCAGACTTTTTTTCAAATGTCCGGGTTCGGTGCATGGACACCCCAAAGTCCGGTACGGACCCGAACTTTACAGTCTGGGTTCGCTCAACTCTACTCAAGGCCTACTACAACCATTACCTGTTCCTCATGCTCCCTGGACTCAGATAAGTATGGATTGTATCGTGGATTTGCCAGCTTCCAGAGGGAATACTGTCATCATGTCATCCATTTACACTCTATTCCGGTCAATTATGTTAGCAACAGAGGTCCCCAGTTAATTTCTTCATTCTGGAGAGTGGTTTGCAAGCATCTGGGTATCAAGAATTCCCTGTCTTCTGGATACCATCCCCAATCTAATGACCAAACAAAGGGTTAATCAAGATTTAGAGACCTATCTATGGGCTTATGTTAATGCTGAACATGACATCTGGAGTGAGATGCTACCCCTAGCTGAAATAGCACACAACTCACAATGACACTCCTCTTTGAAATGTTCTCCTTTCCAAGCTGCCTTTGGTTATCAACCCAGACTCCTCCCCTTCCAATCTTCACCCATAGAGGTACCTGCAGCAGCCAACATGGTGACCAGGTTAACCAAGCACTGGAGAGACATAAGGAAAGTTTTGCTGCGGTCTGTTCACAGTTACAACAGGAATGCAGTTCGTCGCAGAAGACCTCCACCACGTTATCATCTTAATCAGCTTGTATGGTTATCCACTAAAAACTTCAAACTGAGACAACCCTCCCCAAAATTTGGGCATAGATAAATAGGACCCTTCCACATTATTAGTCAAGTAAACCCGGTGGCCTATAAACTTTGTTTGCCCTCACATCTTCGGATTCCCAATACGTTTCACGTATCCTTGCTTAAACCCTTTTACAAGAATAGGTTTTCTCTACCCTCTAGACTTCCTTCTCCTGTCTTGGTTGATGACCATCAAGAATATGAAATTAGTAAAATTCTGGATTCTCGACGTAAGGGTAGACAATTACAGTATCTAGTGGACTTGAAAGGCTACTCCATTGCTGAAATGACTTGGGTATCTACTGCTTCCTGTTAGTAGACTCTAGCTCCACCCAGTGGTCAGCTGTAGGCAGTCACCACATTTAGTACCCTATAAATCCTCACTTCCCCATCCTGTCCCTGCCTTAGAATAGGTTCCTCATTATTTTTATTGTGTACCAGATTGTTTGACTTGTTAACGCTGCTTGCTCCTGACTACGCTTTTGGATTGCCCCTTGAATTATGCTGACGAACCTTGAATGTCCCTGACACCATCTCTGTTATTCCCTTTGGATGCCGCTTGGATTTGCTACCCATACATCAGGTCACTCTTTCTTCTGCTTGGCTCCCGACTAAGCCCACTACTAATCCAGAGTCACTTAGTTACGTTTGTTCCTTGACTTAGTCTCTTTGAATTTACCATTAAGGTCCCAGACTTCTGGCTGCATGATCGCAACCATCCTCCACCTGATGCCGGGATAACAAGACTACTGGTCAGGAAACCGGAGTGATGGTTGGGGTTCCTGGCAGACCAAACACCTGTTGCTTCTTTACATGATGCACTAGATTCTTGTTTATTTGTGAAGGGAAAACGTTTGGGACTTTAAATGAGGCACATATAACAATGTGCCTCCATCCCTAGTCTATGTGAAGAAAGGAGGGGGTTTGTGACTTTGAATGAGGTGTGTAATTCACGATTGGTATTTAGTGTTGCATATAAACAAAATCTTAATCCATTCATAAAGCAATAGTAATAAGAACAGATATTTTATTCAATGGCCTCGTCAGCGAGTTGTAAAAATGTACATCATGATTGCAGCAATTCATAAAGTAAATTACATACATAAAAAGTACAATTTGAGCTATAACACACTAACATGTAGGTATGAGGGCATTGAGAGCTAATGCCATATAGGATCACAGTAGGATAGTGGTATCAAATGGGCAATAGTAAACAAAAAGACCTAATATCCAAATATACGATTGTAAAAAGGCAAATTGTGTCCTATATTGCTTGACGCGTTTCATGAAATACTTCACTTCTTTAGGAGCAGGCGCAACGAGTATATAAATCTGCTCAAGATTTTAACATGTGGTGCTGAGTACTGAAGGCTGGCTGGAAAACGTCTCCATGGGAAACTGTAAGAGTAATACCCATCAATGTAGGATATGAGTGGGAACTGTAGAAAGGGTGCAAATCTCCATTGTGTAAATCTCCATTGTAGAATCAATGGTAGCTCAGCTAGCAGACCAAAATAGAGCATTCTGTTGTTCCTGAAATCTTGTGATCTGATATCTTCCTGTACTCTATGCCTGTGCTGAATGTTATTGGCTAGAAATGTAGATTCTAGTGTACTGTAAAGATGGGGCTATACCATCTTGATATGTCTTGTTTATTACTTTTACATTATTCAATGCAATTCACAAATTGGAAACCTACAACTATGTGGTTCCAAAGTTTATCTGTTTTTTTTTCCTTCAGGCTGGCAGCTACATTCATCATGATTGATGCTGAGTTTACTGAATTTATGCTGAATTTACTTTGGGGGACATTGTTTTTGTTTTTGTTTTTTAATTAAGGAATGCAAGTTTTTATTGAGAGTTGCATAAATCAACAAATACTGTAAAGAAAATGTATAACATTGTTACGACAAACGAGCAGAAGGCAAGGAGGTGATCAGTTATGATCTCTGACTATGAGGAACTTATTTTTTTCAGGAGTTGTTGAATGTGTCTGTCCATATTGACCAATATTTGTCGGATTTAGCACAGGATAATGTGTTAATTCTTACAAGCGTTCAACGGTATCATTTCGTTGGACTATTTTTATTATGTCTTGAATTTTGATAGTGGCAGTTCCAGAGAACCTGTAAAACTAAAAAACAATAGTCCTATAAGCGGCGCAGGTGTATGTGAACAGAACACATCCAAAACAAAGGTATTTTAGGTGATCTGGCAGTCCATAAAGTGAATTGTTCTGTGCAGTAAAATCAAATCTTCCACAGTTAAATCCTCCACCTGTGTCACCACGTGAATAAACCACACACACTGAGGCTCACCGGAGAACCAGTGCTCTGGCAGCTAGGAGGATATGGGACATGACAGTTCTATACGTGTGAGGGAATTTTTCTATCCCTATGTGAAGGATGGCTAGTGCTGGGTTAGGAGATATTAAGATTCCAGTTAGGGATGAGATCAGTTGGAAAACTTGGTTCCAAAAGCTAGTTACACTTGGGCAGTCCCAAAATGTGTGTAGTAGATGCTGAAATTTTGCCAACAGTAGGGTGATGTGTTTGGAAAATATTTTGCCAATCTGAAGGGGGTGTATTGACACCTATTTGTAATTCTAAGCATAATTTCCCAATGGTTTATGCAATGGGATGCTTTGTGGATTGTTCGGAAGGCACTCTGCCATTGGTCGTCAGTAACCATAATGCCTAGGTCCACTTCCCATCTCCTCATTGTGGAGCATTTGTAGAATAGGTGTTTATCTTGGAAGTTGTAGAACATTGAAGTACCCTTAATTTTTTCTGTGGGGGACATAAAATAACGCCATGCTTTAGATGGTACTTGGATTGTTGTGATGGGATTTGCATTCAAAAAGGTTATACTCCCTTAGGAACTGGTCTACCGTTTTAAGTTTTAGGTTTACTAGCATGTCCTGTATATTATTGATACCATGGGTTGTAAGTGTTTTTACTGATAGTCGAGGAATTTTGGCTTCAAGTAAGCAGAGGGAGAAATTATAATTTACTGTTATATTACCCATATTGTGTTGGTTGATAAGAAATCTCCATGCTTGTAAGGATGCTAATATGGATGGGGATAAATTCTGTGTGTCCCATGGTCTCCAGATGTCTCTCATTAGGAACGCTGCTTGGTTCTTGTATTGGGGCTAAGGCTCTCTCGATTTCAACCCGCAGTATGGTATACTCGGTCTTGAACCAGTGTTTGAGTTGGGCCAGTCTGATTGCCCACATATAGTCCTTTATGTCAACCAGTACCATGCCCCCTACCTTTTTATGTAGGAGTAGGCTAGTTTTTGAACATCTTGCTTTTTTGCCTTTCCATTTAAATTTCCACATGAGACTCGCCAGTGATCTGAAATAGTGTGAGGGAATTGGTACTAATAATGTCCTAAAGAAGTATAATATTTGTGGCAGTATCAGCATTTTGAAAGCTCACTCATGTGCACTCTCAGCATCTCCGGCGGGAAGGTGGCTTTAGTGGCAGCTTTGATAAAGACTGTCTGTATGTATGGTGCCAGAATATTGTTATATGTTTTAAAATATTTGTTTAAAAAGCCATCTGGACCAGGTGATGTGCAATTAGGTTTTAGGTTTACTGGTATGTCCTGTATATTATTAATACCATGGGTTGTAAGTGTTTTTACTGATAGTCGAGGAATTTTGGCTTCAAGTAAGCAGAGGGGGAACTGATAATCTACTGTTATGTCACCCATATTGCATTTTATTGATAAGAAATCTCCATGCTTGTAAGGATGCTAATATGGATGGGGATAAATTCTGTGTGTCCCATGGTCTCCAGATGTCTCCCATTAGGAACGTTGCTAGGTCTGGTATTGGGGCTAAGGCTCTCTCGATTTCAACCCAGTAAATCAGTCAGGCTTGTGTGGGGAAAAAACGGATCACCACCATATGGTTGAACTTGATGGAAATAGTTCCGGTGAGACAACTCACTTGGCCTACAAATGGGGGACAGGAAAGGCAGTCCACAGTATTCCTTACACCGTCAAATCACATGCAGTAAAAAATGGAAAAAACTCCACATAGCGTAAATCCAAAAGCACTTTTTATTATATAGGTGTACAAGTGGACATAAAAGTCGGCATACAAAAAATAAAATCATATTTAAAAGGCTATTGTGATCAGCACCCAAGACTCATCCGATGGGTTTTGCCCAATGATACCCCTGGTGAAGCCCAATTGGGTGGAACACGTTGGGTGAAGCTTGGGTGCTGATCACAGTGGCATATTAAATACGATTTTATTTTTTGTATGCCGGCTTTTATGTCCATTTGTACAGCTATATAGTAAAAGGTGTTTTTTCTCTCTGTTTCATCTCGCTGAATGGATCCAGGTGGTGCTCGGAGAACCTGAAGTTATCCAGGACCCTTGCTGTGTTCGAGGCTAACCATTTGGATTCATCAGAATGGCTGAGTTATTTTATGCACATTTATAACATTGGTCTGGTAAGTTTGAATTGCACATGGTGGTGGTGTGTCACTATTGGAAGTCACTTTCACAGGAGACCAGTGTGTATCTGTACTATCTTTGGCATATTGCACTATGTCTGTTTTATTTTTATTTCATACCATGTGTGGAACCAACAACAACGGGACATCTTTATGACTCTACAACACACTGGAAACCATTTAGCGCATTTGCTGTTCTCTTTACCGAGACAGCATGTGGATCTGGTGAGTGGTCATTTCTTCTATCTGCCTCTATTTTGGAAGTGGTTATTTTGGACCACTTTACAGTTGGACTTCATATGGACTGTTTTTGCACAATTAATTTTGCATTGATTTAGCACTTATTTATACTGAGAGACTTTACATGATGCAATATTTTCATATGTACTCATGTTATATTTGTTCATTTTAGTGCCGCATTTCATATTTTTTTTTCTTTGTGGACTTCTCACAGTTTGTACGTCATTTCCCAAACTCACACTCTTCCCCTGCCTGGGCAATCTTGCAAGAACACCACAAAGCACTAAGTGTGGAACATTGAAATATTACCATTGCTCTCAACTCCAACATCTCGTCCCCCACAAAGAACTCAGAGTTCCCATATACATAGTCAGCGTTTGAACGTTACCTGCATTCTTTGGGATGCTCACTCTTAAATTTCTCCTGCACTCCACTCTGAGTGCTCAAAGTCTCCAAATATTTATTTCATATGTTTGAAATGGGAACAGGATCTTGCTGATCCCTTGGGCACAGAGGACTAAGGCAAAATCTGGTCCAGAATAGTGCCCTGCTTATACATCCAACCTGGAACCAGCTCTTTCATATAGTAGTCCTAAATGATGTGCAGATGCCACAATACAATTCCAGGTCTATTTTCATACAGAAATTGGCTGCATGTTTGCTCCTGGCTGCTTAACAAAGAATAGCCGAAGGCTAGAAGAAGCCCCTAGTCCATTTCCAGGAGATTTCTGCAGTTAGTGGCTTCAGCACGGGGTGTAGATAAATTGAAGTGCAATGCACAGAGATATGGAAAATGGTAGTGGCATAAACACACACACACACGCACACACTTTGAACTGGGTGGACTGGTGTATTTATTCAACCTTACCAGCTAGTTAACTAGATATATATGTAGGGATATGATGAATGTGATGCTGGTTTATGAGAAAATATCCAGTGTTCTGTATTCCCGAATTCCTTGAAATATGAGAACCATGGCCTAAAGCCTAAAGCCATGGCCTAACTCCCTGTTTCTCCTTTCTCAAACCTATTTTTTCAACCAGGAGATCAGACCACCTGTCTGTGACTATAGGCCCCTGAAGGACCATTAGCATCACTTTCTAGCAGAACTTTTACATAGGTCCTGTATGTTTACCAATGGAAATGTTTGATTTCCCTTCCATGATTGATTGTTATTTCTATCAGATGCTTTAGCCCCTCTGTGGGCATGATTGCTCTTATTCCCCTCTAATAACCATAAAAATGTTTCTAACAGAAAATAATAGTTTATTTTTTCACATGCAAACAGCTTAATTAAAAGTCAACAGCTACAAAAACTGCAGCTGCTGACTTTTAATAAACAGTCACTCTGTACCACAATCCAGCGATGGGCTCACCCTAGCCATTCTCCCCTCCTGTCATCTGTCCCTGGCACTGCTAGATATTTTAATAGGTTGTAGTTTCAGAAGGAGAACCAGAAAGTTTTATGAAACAAAAATTAGAGTGTGAAATGTTGGTTTGACTTGATGCACACTTTAATCTTTAGCTTTAGGATTTAGTAGGTGGCAGCTTCAGAAGGAAAGACCAGGCAAGTTTTACTCAAATATAATGAATTATTTATCAGAAAAATCCAGACAGAATATTTACTGACTTGATGAACACAATGTAAGCAACTTTTGCAGACTGCAGTTTCAGAAGTAGATGCCAGGCACGTTTTAATCAAGAATCAATGTAAAAATGTATTTCACAGAAGCCAGAAATAGTCAGACAGTTCTGGAAAAATCAGCGAGCTATTCACACAAGCAAGAAATGTTAACGGTGTTACTGCGCTATGGAGCAATGTTTGAGTGTAGCTGCTGCCCCCACCAAACAACTGCCAGGCAGGTGCTAATAAATAAAGGGGAACAAGGAAAGTGGCTGTGGCCCTGCTAGACGGATATAATAGGAAGAGAAAAGTGTAAACCAGTACAAAAATGTGTAAACCAAATAAATGAGGTGAAAAAAAAATACCTGACTTCAAATGTGCAAAATATGCAAAATGGCCAGATATCACCTAATGTATAAAGTGCATACCATCAAATATAATATATGTGCAATTCATAGCATAAAAATATATAAAAGTGGATAAAAATGTGCAAATACAAGATATCTCAAAGATGTATAAGTTACATACCATCAGATAAAATTATAACCAAATAAACTGTGCCAGTCCAGAATACCCTTTTGTAAAAAAGTGTTGTTATGCAGACAGGGGGCCAAGCAAAACCCCCAAGTTCCACAGTCACAAATACATAAAAACCGGTGAGTTTTTCTAATAAGTGAGCATAAGAAAAAAACCAACCAATTGCAATACCCAAAAAAGTCCACAAGGTGGTGTTGAAGAAGTTCTTCGTGAGCCGCTCACTCACTACCCTCAAATAAGTCACAACTCTTGGCACTTTTAGATAGTATCCACGCCGGTGACAGGCATCCGGGCAATCCCTCAGGTTCCAATACATAAGGAAACAAAAGACTCTTTGAGCTCAAATATGAATCAGCATCAACAAATGCTGCTAGCATCAACTTACATCACAGCTTGAGAAGTCAGACTCGGGAAGAATGCGGCTGGCGTGCGTTCCACTGACTCAGCCCGAAAGTACGTCAGTACGTGATAACGCTATTAGAGTTGAGCAAACCCGAACTGTAAAGTTTTCAAAAAAAGTCCGGGTTCGGGTCCGGGGTTCTGGTAATTTTACCAAAAGTTCTGAAAATTGCTGTAAAAAAGTCCAGGAAAGTCCTAGAGGTCTGCAAAAGGAAGGACAATGGGGGTAAGGGTGGGACAAAGAAATGGGGACAGGGAAATAACTAAAAGCATTTTTAAAAAAATAAAAACCTAAAAAAAGCAAAAATGGAGGTGGATGTGGACCATCTTCAAAATGGGTCTGAAAAGTATTCATTAACGGTAGAAGCCATATAACTGTTCTAAAATCATCTTCAAACTGTGTCAAAAAAGTATAAATAAGCCGGGAGTACCCATATCACTGTTCTGCAAACATCTGGAAACTGTGTGTGTCACTTTAAATAAAACCGGGACTAACTGAACTACTGTTCTGCAAACATCTGGAAACTGTGTGTAACACTTTAACTAAAACAGGGAGAAACCATACTACTGTTCTGCAAATATCTGGAAACTGTGTGTGTCACTTTAAATGAAACCGGGACTAACTGAACTACTGTTCTGCAAACATCTGGAAAGTCTGTGTGTCACTTTAAATGAAACCGGGACTAACAGAACTACTCTTCTGCAAACATCTGGAAAGTCTGTGTGTCACTTTAAATGAAACCGGGACTAACTGAACTACTCTTCTGCAAACATTTGGAAAGTCTGCGTGTCACTTTAAATGAAACCGGGACTAACTGAACTACTCTTCTGCAAACATCTGGAAAGTCTGTGTGTCACTTTAAATGAAACCGGGACTAAATGAACTACTCTTCTGCAAACATCTGGAAAGTCTGTGTGTCACTTTAAATGAAACCGGGACTAACTGAACTACTCTTCTGCAAACATCTGGAAAGTCTGTGTGTCACTTTAAATGAAACCGGGACTAACTGAACTACTCTTCTGCAAACATCTGGAAAGTCTGTGTGTCACTTTAAATGAAATTGGGACTAACTGAACTACTCTTCTGCAAACATCTGGAAAGTCTGTGTGTCACTTTAAATGAAACCGGGACTAACTGAACTAATCTTCTGCAAACATCTGGAAAGTCTGTGTGTCACTTTAAATGAAACCGGGACTAACTGAACTACTCTTCTGCAAACATCTGGAAAGTCTGTGTGTCACTTTAAATGAAACTGGGACTAACAGAACTACTCTTCTGCAAACATCTGGAAAGTCTGTGTAACACTTTAACAAAAACCGGGGCGAACCCATATCACTGTTCTGCAAACATCTGGAAGCTGTGTGTGAAACTACAGCATAGAGAAGAACAGGGATATGGTTTCGCTCTGCTATAGTTTCACACACAGTTTGCAGATGTTTGCAGAACAGTGATATCATATCACTGTTCTGCAAACATCTGGAAAGTGTGTGTGAAGCTATAGCAGAGC
>BLSH010465125.1:600144-645232 GCA_018402905.1 Glandirana rugosa
GAAAAGGACTTTACATATTTCCCCCCTCACATAATTCCTACTCGCGCATAGACTTTTTTCTTGTAGACAAGTGGACCCTACAAAAGATCCAACATTCTACCATAGATGCTACATGGTCAGACCACTCCCCAGTGAGCATCACTATTGAGGTCAAAGGACCATTCCAGAAAAACAGAATGTGGAGAGCCAATACTCAACTTTTGCAAACGCCCTTGTATGCAGACCTAATCAGGAAACACTTATCGGACTTCCTTAAAGACAACCTAGGATCAGTTCCCCGCACCTCTACCATATGGATGGCACATAAAGCCTTTATTAGAGGAATTCTAATCAAGCTAAACGCAATGGAAAAAAAAAGGAGGACGCGGCGTCTAGATGAACTCACACATGAAATAACCAAAAGAGAAACCCAAAATAAAACAAACCCCACACACGATCTCAAAATCAAAATATTAGCACTAAGACAAGAACTGAGAGCTTTGCTCCTACACACATACAAAAAGGCACACCGCAGGATCGGATCGACACTCTATGCCACCTCCAACAAAGCAGGTAGAGCGATGGCCCAACAAATTCGTGGCCAAAGAGTAAAAGCAACAATCCCTCACATATTTCACCCAGTTACAAAGGACAAATTGATAGACCCTCAAGAAATGGCAGATGCCTTTAGCACCTACTATGCCTCGCTTTATAACCTAAAAAATGACACACACACACCACAGCCAACCCCAGACAGCATTCAAAACTTCCTCTCTGAGATGCGTCTCCCCAAACTGGGGGCCGATCAGCTAGAGGAACTTAATGCCCCATTCTCTGAGGCAGAAATTACCAGCACCATCAAATCCCTCCCAGCAGGAAAATCCCCAGGACCGGATGGCCTACCTGGGGAATACTATAGACAATTCGGATCAATGATGACCCCACTGATGTGTGAGTTGTTCAATGACGCTGCCTCCTCCTCCACATTTCCACCAGAGATGCTATCTGCTGTAATTGTTGCATTACCCAAGCCTGGTAAAGACCCTGACTCCCCACAAAATTTCAGACCCATATCTTTGCTCAATGTAGATGTGAAGGTTTATGCTAAAACATAAGCCTGCAGAATTTCCAAATTTCTTCCCCAACTAATTAACTGTGACCAAACGGGGTTCATCGAGGGACGACAATCCTCAGATGCCACAAGGAGGATGTTAGACTTCGTACATTCTGCGAACGCAGACGGAACGCCTTCTCTGCTCCTATCATTGGACTCAGAGAAGGCATTTGACAGAGTGCACTGGGGATATATGGAAGCAGTTTTGATCAAATTCAGATTCCACCACACTATACTTTCAGCCATTATGGCACTATATTCAACACCCTCCGCCAGAGTGTATGTAAATGAGATGCTATCTTCCCCATTCCAGATATCGAATGGCACCCGCCAGGGCTGCCCCCTCTCTCCCTTAATATTTAATATGACCATAGAACCACTAGCAGAGGCCATTAGGCAGACGAAAGTAATATCAGGCATCCAGATTGGAGAATACAAACATAAGATCAGTTTGTTCGCGGACAACATTATCCTAGTCCTAACAAACCCACATGCGTCCCTACCGGAAGTATACTCCCTTCTCCAACAATTTGGGGCAACCTCGTATTACAAAGCCAACACAACAAAGTCATATATCCAGGACCTAGGCTTAGATGGTACCACACAAAATTTTCTCTCCACGACGCTCCCATTTCAATGGGAAGACTCGGGCATCAAATACCTAGGCATAACTCTCACAAAACATTTAGGAAACATGTTCAAGGAAAACTTCATCCCTTTTAAACAAAAATGTACTCACTCCTTAACACATCTTAACAAATTTGAATTCTCATGGGCGGGCCACTTGGCAGCATTTAAAATGAATTTACTTGCGCAACTGCTATACCTCTTCCGCACACTTCCCATCCTAATCCCTAAAACATTCCTTAACAGCCTCCAATCACTACTATACAAATATATATGGGCAGGGAAAAAACCTAGAGTGGAAAAAAATAGGCTAATCAAACACAGGACTGTAGGGGGCTCTGGGATGGTGGACCTGGCAGACTACCATGCTGCCAGTCTTCTAGCCCAAACGAGAGAGTGGTTCCTGCCTCTCCCCACAACTAGATGCGGAGAGATAGAAAGAACGTACATACAAGGCAATGACTTAAAGAATTGGTTATGCACACTGCATCCCAAATTCAAAATATCTAGCACACTGCCTTTGACCTTCCGGGCAACAGTTAAAGCATGGCTCAGCTTCAAAAACACTAAATGGAAAAACACCACATTAGGGAACATAGACTTACCCCTAGCTGCACTTAAACTACTTATCCCAACACTCTCGTTACAAAACTGGAAGGGCCACAAAACCCTGAACTTAACTGATGTCACAATTGGAGGCCAGCTCAAGCCATTAGATACCTTACACCTAGAACCCCAGCTGGTAATTAGAAACCAATTCCAATATCTACAAATCCACCACTGCTTAAAATCCAATCCACATATCTTTAGCCCCATGTCAATAGAGGCCATCGTATATTACTCACCCTGCTCCCGGGGTAGGAAAGGCATCTCCATTTTCTATAATATGCTACAAGAGAAACTTCACTTTTGCCAGTCTAGTACACTTGCGAGATGGGAACAAGATCTAGGCAACTCATATTCCACTGTAAAATGGCATCAGGCAATTAAATCTACATATGAAACAACAAAAAGCTCGGCCCTATGGGAACTTATGCATAACATAGTACAGAGGAAATACCTTACTCCTGACATACTAGCGAAATTTGAGACAGACACACAACCGCTATGCTGGAGAAACTGTGGAAAGAATGGATCTTTAGTTCATATCCTATGGGAATGCCACAGGCTACATAAATACTGGCAACACATTTTTAAACTCGTAAAACTGACCACAGGACTCGATATAACACCAAATCCAGACCTAGTGCTACTCAATCTTAATATTGATACTATCCCAAAAACCCATAAGAAGGTAACTACCCATATATTACTTGCTGCCAGGAAAAACATTGCTGAGTTATGGAAAAAGAAACATCCCCCCACCCTACTTAACGTAATAGACACAGTCCAGACACACTATATATACAAAACTACCCTTGCCAAAGATCTACAAACACGCACCAAACTGGAGCAAAAGTTGTTCTCAAAATGGTACAAAACATGCACTCAAAAATTATAAACTAATATACTTCTCATGTGAATTCCCGCACCTCCCCCCTCTCACCAATCCCCCCCTATCCTCCTCATAACAAGACTTCCTCTTCACCAAAGATGCAAGATAATTAAGTCTATATTTCCCTTATTCAGTCCTAAGCAACATAACCTCGGTGAGACGCATTAGCCCACTGATAAAACTCCCAAACAACTCGGGGAGACCAGCAAGCTGGACCCCAGATGCACAATACACAGGGATCCCCCCACAATAATTAAGGCACCCAAGTTGACCCAGCAAGGAAGGACTAACCCCACTCTTGCAGCCTCAGTCTGCGCCCATCATGTGGCTTGAGTGGACTAGCACCTACAACAAGGGACCAAGCGCACCCACCAAACCAAGGATCCAGCGGAGACACTGCCATGATAATCGATTAAGACGTATCCAGGTACACTAAGGTATATAAATATCTAAGGTCAGGAGTCATTTACTTGTTGTAGGGGTTCACTAAGATGTATATGTGCAGGAATTATTAAATATAAGGAAAGCCTGTAGGCAGTCATGGGGGTACACACAAATAACGGGAACAAATGCACATGTGAGTTATCTCCAATCCCATGTTTCCCTCTCCCCCCTCCCTATTGTTGTTTCTGTACCACTTCCTGATGTTTTGAAGAGAATTGCATCAATAAATGCTATTTGAAGGAACTGGGAGATGGTCCCTGTCTCCCCGAGTCACAAGATTGATCCCAGTGGGGGTGGCTCGGGGGGGGGGGGGGAATTGGACAGGCCAACTGCCCTCAGGCATTTGGAACTTATATAATAAATGTTAGCTGCGATATAAAAGATAAGCGACTTAGTTACAGCAAATTATGGTTACGCAGGACTCGGTACAGTTATTTTCATGTAAAGTTATATTGCTGCATTATTATAACCACTACATTTTCATGTATTGTACTGTATATGAAACAAAATAAAAATGATTGAACTAAAATACAATAACATTTGAATGGAGGGTATCTTTTACAGGCCCATGTAGAAAATGACAGGTCCCCCCCCCACACACACACACACACATGAGTGCAATGAAAATCCTGCAAATTCTGGATTAATTGCAATTTGTATTATAATGTATTTTGCATTCTATTGGTAGTAAAATTGTTTACTTCACTTTTCTATTTGTCCTTAAGACTTTAGAATGAGTTGACTGTGCAGTGTATTGAAAACTTACAAACTTGGTATCACTTTTCCAATATGGACATAATAAAGTAAAATTTGTTTAATATAATGAGAATGTGTGTTACTAGGATACAGTATTAACAGCAGATATAATATGCTTTCACAATAAATGCAGCACATAGGATTCAGGTGACTTAGTACACAGATATCTATTCAAATTGAAAATAAATCTGGACTTATATCCAACTAAAACATTACCTAGATAACCCATCCATAGAGAAAGATATACAGTACCAAGGCCCCTACAGTTTTTGAATCACTCTGCTCTCGGTTGTCCCCTCAGAGGCATGTAGTCTCTGCACTATATGCTTCAATGTTTGGGGAACCACATGCTTCTTTGCACTCTGAGCACGCATTCTGGGAACCCACTCTAAACATAGAAATAGATGATGCCAGCTGGGACCGCATTCACTTATATATCCACAAGAGCTCCCTGAAAGTGACTACCCAAGAAAATGGATATAAACTTAAAACAAGGTGGAAAAAACACTGTATCTGCTTCACAAATTTGTCCCGTTGGTCTCTGATTGGTGCTGCAGATGCAGCAAGGAGAACAAGCACTTTCTCTACATATGGTGGACGTGCACCCTGTTTCAGCTTTGTTGGCGTAAGGTGCACGATGCGATGATTGTGATCTCTTCACTCCCTTTGGAATTTTCACAGACACAGTATCGCCTCCATTTCTCTAAAATACCCCAAAAAACAATACTATAAGTCAGTAGCTATGAGGTAGGTCTATCGTATCAACAATTTAGCAGTGATGGAGGAGCTGATCTATACTACTCTTGACAAAATATCCAAATACTTGGACATATAGGAGGCCTGGATAACATTTTGAAACTCTTGATTATACCAAGAACTAGTACAGTATAGCAACTGATATGTTCCTATGGGACAACAATCTGTTAGGAGTTTAACTTATAGGTCACCTTTGGCCTGATACAAAACATGTATTTAGCAGAAATAGATGGAGTGGTAGCTGGTAGTTTCCCCATCCCCTCTCCTCTCTTTATCTTTTGTGTGCCTTTCCCCACACCCCTCCCCTTTCCTATCCCCCCATCCACCACACCCCCCCTTAGTTTAATTTTAGTAGAGGGGGTTGTGGGGCTGGGCTCCTAGTATCATGCCCTCCATGACCTCCTGATCGACCTTACCACAAGTGCTCTTATATTTCCTGTTCTCATTGGTTAGTTACTAAATGTTATCTAGATATGTGGGATTTGGAATATTATCAATAACAGTTGTTTATTTATTCTACATTAAGATGTCTTTTCAGTTTAGTTCCAATGATCATTAGATGGAATTGTTGCATTTTGCACTTATTTCACTTTATATTTGTCTTCATCCACCTACATGATGTAATGTACTTGGAGTAATTTTTCTGTAATTTTCAATAAAACCTTCAATAAACTGTTTATGCAAAAAAAAAAAAAGTAAAAGATGATGAGTCACTACTTAAAAAATATATATATAATTTATCAGACAACTATGGTAGTTCTTCCTACATTTAACATTTTATTTATATTTATTCTTTGGTAATTTAATTCAGTGTAATAGTTTTGTTCACTACTGCATTTATAGTTAAATAATATAGTATAATTTATGTTTCAATCATTTTTATTGAGATTTTTAATTCAGAGGCATTACACAGATCATGAAAACATAGGAACATTGAATATGTAGTCAGAGTACACAACAACAATTAAACATATTTGAACAGGATCTTCATAGAACCAAATATAAGGATTCCAGTAGCCATAACAGTTGTAAAAGTTGTAGGAATGCAGGAAACAGACAACAGTGATTCAGGTGTAGATAATATCAAGTTTTGTGGCTCAATTTATGTCAGTTTAACCAGGGCTTCCATTGAGAGAGTGTTTTTCTATATAATCCCTTACTAGAGGCAAACATGAGTTCATACGAGCAGTGATTATAGATCATGCCCATGGTATCTGGTGTGGTTGGGGGCTTAGGCTGTTTCCAGAGTCTAGTTATGCTAAGTCTGGCGGCCAGGAGAATGTGTGTGGCTATGTGTCTGATTTGTGATCCAAGGTTAACAATTGTCAGATTTAGTAGAGCTAGATTGGGGAGGGTGTAATATTGTGACCAGTTACACTGGAGAGAATTTGAAAAATTTCCCTCCAGTAATTGTGGAGGGTTGGACAGTCCCATAAGATATGCAAATTGTGGAGGGCTGGACAGTCCCATAAGATATGCAACAAATCGCCTGTCATACCACATTGTCTCCAACACAGGGAAGGCGATGGTTTGTAAAATGTATAAATCTTAGCTGACATTACGTACCATCGGAGGGAGATTTTTTTTGTGTTAGCTCCCATAGTGCGGAGCAGTTTGTGGCTTTGTAAATGTGTTTGAGGGCATTTACACATTGGTGGTTGTCTGTTTCCCATTGCAGAAGAGGTTTAGATTTGACCAGAGCTTGTTTTCAGTCAAACGAGGCGTATATGAGTGTGATGCCTTTCTTGTTAATAGAAGGACCAGTGAGGTAGTGCCATACCTGTTTGGGAATTGTGTACAAGAGTAGAGTTGATCAAACCTCTGGAAGTTCGGGTTCTGCTGGTTCAGCCGAACTTCGGGACAAAGGACCCGAACTTTGACCCGGACCCCTAACCCCTTTGAAATCAATGGGGACCCGAACTTTTAGGCACAAAAATGGCTGTAACAAAGTCCTGGAAAGTCCTAGAGGTCTGCAAAAGGAAGGAAAATGGGGGTAAGGGTCGGACAAGTGCCCTACAAAGAAATTGGGATAGGGAAATAACTTAAAATAACAATTAAAAAAAATCAAATAAAAAAATCAAAAATGGAGGTAGATGTTGACCATCTTCAAACTGTGTGAGAAAAGTATAAATTAGCGGGAGAAGCCATAGCAGTGTTCTAAAATCATCTTCAAACTGTGTGTGAAAAGTATAAATTAGCCGGGAGAAGCCATATCACTGTTCTACAATCATCTTCAAACTGTGTGTGAAAAGTATAAATTAGCCGGGAGAAGCCATATCACTGTTCTAAGAACGGTTTTGGTAGGGTTACTATGAGAGCTTGAAGCATTTCAGGGTTAAATGATGAGGAGGAGGCAGCGTGATTGTAGACTAAGGACAAATGCGGGCCTAGAATGGAGTGGAATTGTTTGAAATATTCTCCCGTAAGATCGTCCAGTCCAGGAGATTTGTTAGCAGGGAGGGTTGGTATTGTAGAGGAGATTTATTGTGCATGAAGGGAATATTGAGAAGATCCAACTAATCTTCTGAAATTGTTGGCAGTTTAATTTGGTCTAAAAATGCATTGATTTCTTCTAGGGATGGCTGGTGTGTGGCGGGATCATCTTTAATGTTGTAAAGGAATGTATAATATGAACTGAAGGCATTAGCAAAGCTTTGGGGGTTATATAATTTGTCTTTAGAGATCGGATGGTGGAAGAAGACTATCTTTGATTTGGTCCTGAGCCCTTTAATGCATTGTGCCAAGACTTTCTCAGCTTTGTTATAATTTGAGTATGAGGCCGCTTTTAGTGTGCACTTATGTTGTTTGAAGTTTTCAAGCAACAGGGATCTAAATTCCTGTCGTAATGTTATGTGTTTGTTTTTAAAGGACTGGATTTGTTTAGTTTTATTTTGTATCTCTAGATCCCTTATGGAAGCTATAAGGGAATCTAAATGCTGCGTCCTTCTTTTTTTTCCCCGGGAACCTAGCTGAATCAGTACACCTCTAATAAATGCTTTGTGTGAGCTCCACATTATACCTGGGTCAAATACTGAGCCAACGTTGCACTCAAAGAATTCTGGGAGTTGTTTGGCTATCGTCTCAGTGTGATATGGTTGTCGAATCAGATAATTGTTGGTTCTCCAAATATAGCTGTTAGGTGGAGAGAGGGAGTCTAAAATGTTAATGCTTATTGGCGCATGGTCCGACCAGGTTATAGCGTGGATCAGATTGTACCTGTTGTAATAACCATTAATCTAGTAGGAAAAGATCTATTCTGGAATAAGAATTGTGGGAGGGCGAGAAATAAGCGTAGTTACATTCATTGGCATGGTAGCAACGCCAGGCATCGTATAGTTCCTGGGACTGGAGGAAGTTTTTCAGCCGTGACTCATAGCAGTTTGTCAAGGAAGAGGAGTCTAGCTGTGTGTCGGGTACTAGATTGAAGTCCCTACAAACTATCAATCGTCCTTGCTGGATTTTTTTGGTTTTGCAGAGAATTTTGTTGAGTAACGAGATCTGTCATTTGTTGGGAGTGTAGACATTCAACAGGGTGTATAAGGCGTTGTTGACGGTGCATATCAGTACAAGGTAGCGACCATTTGTATCCTTAAGTTGGTGGTGTCGCTGAAGAGTCTTTTATTGCAATCATGACTCCATTTTTTTTTGATGAGAAACACGATTGAAATATGTGAGAGTCGGATTTGTTTTGGCAGTAAGGTTGGGCTGACTGTAAGAAATGTCTCTTTTGTACACAAAGGGTGTCACATTGGTGTGATTGAGCTGTTTTCCATAATGAATTTCATTTTGGGGGGTGGTTTAGTCCCCTGGCGTTTAGGGAGAGAATTGTGTTGGCCATAGTGCGTAAATTGTGCTGTGTGTTAGGCTTTTAGCAAGCTTCTGGACTTACGGTTTGGAAGTCTTTGGAAGGATGAAATCTGTTGGACCTGGTGGCACTGGTCTTTGGGGTTGTTGGAGGACAGAGTTTGCTGGCAGTTGTGGAGGGTCACTAGATCAAGGTGTCCTGGTTTGTTGCCACTAAAGTTGTCTCGGTTCCTGCTTGACCTGTGGAAAGTCACTGAAGAGCACTGTGGTTTATAAAAGAAGAGAGGACAATCAACAGGTAAATACGTGCTTCTGTATCGCATTGTATCCTGGATCAATGAACAAAAAATAAGAGAAAAAATGAGCAGTAGGATTGGTAGCAGTGAGCACATCAATAGACTGGAGCTGCTACGTGTCAGATGGGGGAAAGAGTTTATTTGTGAGGGTTCCAGTAACATGTGGATGGAGAGCTGCTCATATGATCATTGGTGGATCTCATGTTACATTTGAACGGGGATAGTGCTCATGTCTTTGGGGGGAGGTCTGTGTGGCTGAGGGGGTGATGAAGGATTGGTTTCCATGGCTTCCTCTAACGGCGGGTCTGGAATGATACCCCAGGTATTGAACAATCTCATGCCATAGTTGAGATTGTGGATCACATGTGGGGTGCCATTGTGTGTTACAAGCAAGGTAGCTGGATAGCTCCACTTGTAGGGAATATGGTGGTTTTGCAAAGCTTTGATAACTGAGCTAAGCTGGCGTCTAAGCTGTAGGGTATTTTTGGAGAGATCTGCAAACATTTGAATGTTTTCATACCCCCCCCCCCGAAGCAGACGGTACACCGATTCGGCCCTGAGAAAGCCCCAGAGAGCTCCCCTTAGTCCGAGGGGGCCCCCCTAGTTGAATAAGGAGATTCGGTTTAGGCCGGGTGGACCAAGATGGCCGCCGATAAGGCCTAACACACCTCTCAAGCTTCCAGTCCACCCACTCCCTGGGTAGAGAAGCCACCAGAAAGGGGTGCAACCCCCTAAAGGCCACAACAGGGACCCCTGGGCCCAGAAGTTCCTCTAATAGACCCACATCCAGATAGACCTCACAAGCAGATTCATTGGAGCAAGAACACCCTCAGTCCCAGGGGGCACCATATCCTCCTGGAGACTGTCAGTAAAGAAGGACTCTAGGGGACAGAGGAAAGCTCCACACAGGTTTTGTACGGCGGGGGCCAGCAAAGTCTCCCTGGGGTCGCGGAACTCCTAAGGCGCCCCCTATGCAGGGATCATCTGCCAGAAGGACTCTAATCTATCCCGCCACAGAGCCTGTTCGAGATCTACCCCTTGATATGGCCTCTCCTGGGGCCCACTCAACCTCTTCATCCCAAGAAGCTTCTTCAGAACACAGACCAATCATTACCTCACACCGGGGCCCAATTTGACTGTTCAACAGCCTTTACTCATCTCCCCTGCCTCCACTGAGTCTCCCCTCTTCGACGGACAATGGAAGATTCTCCTTTCACCCCGGCAACCCGGCCTCCTTCACATCAGCAAGAGATGATCACTCCCAGCCCGTCGATTCAGGAACCAGCTCTCAATACTGCAGATTTGTTCCTTAAATTTTCAAATCTCCTAGAAAGGGGACTAGCGAACACAGCCGCAAAAATCACAGGGGATATAAAAGCAGATTTCAACAATCTCGGTTCCAGAATGGACTTTACTGTGGCCAGAACCAACCAAAACTCTGACCACTTACAAGTTCTACAGGACCAACTGGACACTGCCCTAGCACGAATAGACGACCTAGAAAATCGGTCACGTTGTTACAATTTTAGGGTGAGAGGTCTTCTGGAGAACATCACCGAAGTCTCCCCTGCGATCCAAGACCTGATTCAATTCGTCATCCCAAATGTCCCTAAACACATGCTGGAGCTGGACAGAGCCCACAGAAACCTTGGGCCCCCCAAGAAAAGATGGATCCCCCAGGGACATCATAGACAAACCTCATTTTTTTGCCATTAAAGAGGAGCTAATGAGAGCCTCTCAATCCAACCATATCTCTTGTATGGGCCATCAAGTCCAGATCTTTGCGGACCTATCCCCGAACACCATCCAAAAGAGAAGATCTCTCAAACCACTCCTCCTGACATTGCAACGAGCAGAGATTAAATATTGGTGGGCCTTCCCGTTTGCCGTGAAATTCAACCTGAAAGGGAAAACTTACACCTTCTCCAATCTTGCCGAAGGGGAAAAACTCCTACTCCACCTTAAACTAATATCCCAAGAAGCGCAGATGGATCTCACCGACCCAACTTCCTCCCATGCCAAGAGACCGCTCCCTTCCAGCCCTGTCTCCTTGCTATTGTCCAAGTCCAAGAGCAAGAAGGCTAAAGACCACAGACCTCCATAACTCATCAGAAGGCCCGCCTGGACATTGGCCTCTTTCCCTTTCTCATTTGACTCGAAATCCTCTGGGGGCTTCGGATGCAAATTTCATCTCCCCAAGAGAAACACCTTGTGACCGGAGCTATCTTGCTCCCCCGTTTTAATTTTTGAACAGAAGTCCCTCAAATACTCTTCTGTTGGTCCCCTTGTTTTATAATGGTTTATAAAGTCTTATATAGTTCATGTCCCTGCTTTGCCCTTGATGAGGAAAGAAGTTTTTATGATCCCATCTAAGGCATAAGTTCTTGGATCTCCTATAATGCTTTCTTTTTGCATATATACTAGAAGTCTCTCCTATGCATTCTATTTGGTTTAAGTTCAATCAAGGGGTGACCTAGCCGGGGTAAGTCCCCATGCGCCTCCACTTACCTCGGGGACTTTCCTTTGAACTTCCTCCGGTTAAGTAGTCTGACCTTAATGGGTCAGATACTTGCAATTCCCATCTACTTCGTTGTAGTCTATTTCCCTCTTAGGAGGGCAGGTTTGACGGGCCAGGGAGAGCTTCTCCCCCCCGACACCTCTCCCGCTAGCTATTTGTAGATGCTATTGTTCTAGTTGTTTATCCCCTTTCTTTTCCCGCTTTCTCTCTCTCTCTCTCTTGTGGTCGAAGCACCTAATTTCTTTTTATGTTTCAGATATCTCTGAGTCGGTCAGTTGCGGTCCAGGGTCCCCGATCTTCTTTGGACGCTCCTTCACCCCCTCAGGGGCCTCCACTTGCAGGGTGAGTGCTGTCGTAGACGCAAGCTATGATTCCCACAAGCTCCATGGCTAAGGCTTCCAATAGATACCTCGATATAGCTACCCACAATGCTCAAGGACTAAACTCTCCGTTAAAAAGAAGGAAAATGTTTTCCCATTACAAAATGCTTAATTTGGATGTAGTTATGGTCCAAGAAACCCACTTCCCTTCACGGTACTGCCCCAAATTCCTCCACACACACTTCCCTGTTTTCTATCTGGCTAATGCAGAATCCAAAACCAAGGGGGTAGCGGTCCTGTTTTCCAAAACATCTGCCTTTTCTTTCCTAGGTGAACTTAAAGACCCAGAGGGAAGATACATTTTAGTTAAAGGCTCCATCGATGGGACTATATACACATTCGTATCATATTATGCCCCCAATAAAAACCAACTAAACGTTTTTAAAGCAATGTTGGACTCCATCCAGCCTCACTTAGAGGGCAGGGTTATCCTGGGAGGTGATTCCAATATTGCCCTTGACCAGGGGCTTGATAAATATAAACCACTGGGGCACCAGTTAACACGCCCGACTAGAGCGAGCTTAAAACTAGCCAAATTGCTTCACCTTTTCAATCTTTCGGATGTATGGAGGGAACTGAACCCTACCATGAGAGACTACACTCACTTCTCGCACCCCCACAATTCATACGTTCGAATAGATCATCTGCTAATGGAGACCCACGAGACCCCCTTGGTAACAAAATCACGGATAATTGACACCTCACTCTCAGATCATTCCCTCGTCCACATGCAAATTCGCTCCGACCCCATTTATGCAAAACGTCAACAGTGGAGATTAAATGAATCACTGCTAGCTGATCCTATCAGAGTCTCTGAAATCAATAACTCTCTCAAGGAATACTTTCTCCTTAATGACATAGAAGGGACCTCAGCAGAAGTCCTATGGGCAGCTCATAAAGTTTTTATTAGGGGAAAACTGATACAGATAGCTTCGCAAATAAAAAAAGAGAAAACAGCAGACCCGATCAAGCTTGAAAAATTGTTTGCGTCGTTACAGGTGACCAACCATAAGACCAACCCCTCCAAATCTCTTACTGCCCAACTTGACAAAGCTAGGTTAGAGCTTAATATGGCACTTACAACCAAAGCAGAGAAATCAATCCGTTGGGGAGGCCTAAAGTTTTACACACAAAATGACAAACCAGGCTCAATGTTAGCAACTAGACTCTCTCCGCGAAGCCGTCTACACCAACTCCTCAAAATTAGAGTGCCCGGTCATGGCCTTACCACTAATCCGAAGGAAATCTTGGAGTACTTCCATAAGTTCTATTCTGAGCTTTACGGCACACCTAAGCAAAACCACCCAGACTCCCTCTCGGCATTCCTGGAGGATATCCCCCTCCCCTCCCTGTTATCCGAACACAAACAGATTTTGGAAGCACAACTTTCTGAGGCAGAAGTTGGGGAGACCATCAGGAACCTGAGAAAGGGATCGGCCCCAGGTCCGGATGGACTACCCATACCCTATTATAAGGCTTTTGCCGAGACACTCACCCCCTATATGACTACATTTTTTAATTCCAAAACTCAGGGCACTCCCTTGGACCCACAGCTTAACATGGCCTATATAACGGTCATCTCAAAACCTGATAAGAACCCTGAAGAGGTTGGTAATTATAGACCCATATCGCTGATTAACAACGACATAAAAATTTTAACTAAGATCCTAGCAAATAGGTTATCCTCATTCATCAACTCATACATACATAGAGACCAGGCAGGGTTTATCCCATGTAGACAGGGCCCAGATCAGACACGCAGAGCCATTGACCTGATCTCCATTCTCCAATCTAATTGGGAAGGTGGCAATAAACAGCAAGGCATGATCCTATCCCTAGACCTCCAGAAGGCTTTTGATTCCGTTTCCTGGAACTATATACTTAAGATTCTGGAGATATGGGGATTCGGCCAACGTTTCCTGGGGGTCATTAGAGCACTGTACTCCCTCCCATCAGCCCAAATAAGGCTACAGGGATTTCTTTCCGACCCGATAGTCATAGCCAGAGGAACAAGACAGGGATGTCCTCTATCCCCACTTATCTTCGCCATAGCGACTGAAACCCTGGCCATCGCTATTCGCCAAAATCAGAACATCAAGGGGGTCTCCTGCGGACCCCAGATTCATAAATGTGGCCTCTTTGCAGACAACATACTTTTATTTTTAACCTCCCCTCATACATCCCTCCCCAACCTAAGTAGATTATTAGACGCATTTGCTGAACACTCTGGTTTAGCAGTCAACTACTCCAAATCCGACGCAATGAATATCTCCCTCGCGCAGGATGTAGTCATTTCGCTGCAACAATCATTTCCTTTTAAATGGAGCAGATCTTCCATCCAGTACTTGGGCATTAACCTGACGGCCAAGATAGAGGATTTATATGTTAACAATTTTCCCTCCATCTACCGAAAATTAGAGAACAACCTTAAAACATGGTCCAACAGTAGTCTCTCCTGGCTGGTAGAATTAATGCAGTCAAAATGACGCTTCTCCCACAAATTCTATACTTATTTAGAGCCTTACCGATACCCATTAGGAGAAACCATCTTACATCCCTTCAGAGTAAAATTTTCAAGTTTATTTGGGGCCGCTCTGGCTTCCAATTTCCCCAAAGCATGCTACTTCGCCATAGGAGAAAGGGTGGTCTGGGTGTACCCTCGCTTCTCAAATACTTTCAAGCAGCTAGATTGGCCCAACTTTCCCGAGTCTACTCGAGCTCTGAAAAGCCAGACTGTATCCAGATCGAACGGCAAGTGGTACCGCAGCACACTATAGACTTCCTCCTATGGACCCATCCGAAAAAAAGACCTCCCATTCTATCCCTGACCCTCTCTCACTCATTTGCCCTCTGGGATTCACTACGCTACCACACTGAGTTAGTAACCACACTGACCCCCCTGGCGCACATATTCCGCAATCCAGATTTCCCTCCCGGACTAGATATTAAGGCATTTCAATGGTGGTTGGACAAGGGGCTGTGCCGTATAGGACATTATTTCACCCCATCGGGCCCCATCTCTATGGGCTACTGTGTAAGTAAACTGGACATTCCAGCCTCTGAAAAATGTAGATTCCGGCAAATTTTTCATTTCCTGCAACACATCTGGAAAGAGAAGCCTCTTCCCCCTAGAATCTCAGCCTACGAAACACGGTGTGGCCAAGCCATGGAGCAGAGGGGAGGCATCACAGTGATCTATGCAGCCCTCATTCAGACAACGGAAAAGGCCCCTTACATGAAGCAGTGGGAGGAGGATCTCCAGTTCTCATGGGACCTAGAATTATGGCACCAACTCCTACCGGGGCATCTTAAACACTGTTCTTATGGAGGCAAGCATCAAGGTCATCACTAGATGGTATCTCACCCCATCCAAACTAGCCCGCATATATCCCTCAGCCAATCCACAGTGCTTCAGGGGCTGTGCCCTACTTGGCTCAATGCTGCATATTTGGTGGGAATGCCCAAGGATTAGACCATTTGGAGGAGAATCTTTAACCTCATTGAAAAATTGACCAAGACCCAGGTTTCTAGGTCCCCTGAGATCGCCCTCCTTAACGCTCACATCCCGAACCTGTCCAAGTCCAACAAGAAATTGGTTCATTTCATCTTAACCGGAGCTAAACTCTCCATCACTAAATCCTGTAAAAAACCAAAGGTGTCCTTTGCAGCAGCCATACAGAAAATCTCCTGGATTATGTCCCAGGAGAAGTTGGCCAGTATCCTCTCGGACACCATCAAAAAGTTTGAGGGGATCTGGGAACCCTGGGCCGAATACATAGGAGTCTCATCCATTCCGGGACCCAGCATACAACCAGTTAAAACTACTCGAGACTGACTCAAGGTGCTTCCTCCACTCTTCCACCTCTTTCCCCCACCTCATCTCTTTCCCCCTCATTTCTTTCTCAGTACATTAGACTTTTATAGGTGTGTGATTCTGTTGGTTTCTAATTATCTTGTTACCTTTATGAGTTTGACCAGGGGACACTATATTGCTCTACCTTTCCAGGGGCCTCCATTTGTGTCAGGAGGCAAGCTATTATCTCAAAGGGCCTTAATCAAGTATAACCCCCTCTCCACGCACAGTGTGATCCCATTATGGGGTGCCTGGAGGTTAGGGCTAAACCAGCATGCTATCATTGCTCCTTAGGCCATAGGCCGCTGGGCGTCCCTAGACCATAGAATATTGAGATACTCTTGGAATAAGTGTAGGGTTAGCCAAGTTAGGTAATGATAACGGTATAATACTTATTTGTTTGTTACTCTGACTCTTACACTATTGTACTGTAACCTACTTGCTTTGAACCATCATAAAATAAAAATCTTTGAAAGTAAATAAAACCTTATGGAAATTTATAATATAGTAGAATTTAATACTGAATTCCATATTTTTACATTATGGATACATTAAAAAAAAACTTTTCAAATTGTTATAGCTTGTTATATTATTTGTTTGTCTGTGTATTTAGCTCCTGGGTCTATCGGATTATGTTATGACCTAATTTCTAATACTGCAATACATTTTCTTTCACTTTGACACATGTCTGAACTCTCCATGCTGCCTAAACATCTTTCAAATCTTCACCAGTGCTGCAATTTCAGACAGTTATATCAAAACGCATATTTGCTGCACATAGGAATATTCGCTAATTCACTACAATGCAGAGCATGTCATGCGTGTTCTGTTTGAATATATTTTTATTAAATCATTTTTGAACATACAATTGTATACAAAAGGGGTACATACACAGAAGCACAAACATGATTAAATATCAACCCATATTGCAGGAAAGGTGTGCACAATAGAATTAACTGGAGTGCTGTAACTGTAGTGCAATAACAGGCAAATAAAATCAAGTATAAAAAGAGAAGAAAAGAGGAGAAGACAGGCATAAGGAGGTAACAAGATAGGTAAGGGGTAAAGAGGAGGGGCGGGGATGGGTGTAAATATTTTGTTGACCAAGTAAAGTAGCAACACCAACTGGTGAGAAACTGGCAAGAAATGCCAACGCCAACTGGAGTCAAATGGTCAGTGAGCAGTTAAAATATTTTTGAAGATAATGTTCAATTCATTGGGTCCAAACACTATTTAAACTTATGTATTGTCACGCCTTGACCGAAGATCGATCCTGGGACCTGTGTTCTTGTGGTCATTTCCTTACGGCCCTAGCCATGGAGTAACTACGCTAATTGTGGAGTCCTGGGTATCTACTGCTTTCGGATGGTGACTCTAGCTCCACCCAGTGGCCAGCTGTAGGCAGTCACCTCAATTAGTTCCCTATAAAACTTCACTTCCCCTTCCTGTCCTTGCCTAGTATAGGTTTAAGTTTCTGCTAGCCATTATACCTGATTGTTCCTGTTACTAACTTTGCTTGTTCCCGACCACGTCTTTGGATTGCCCTCTTGTACTACATTGACCAATTGTTGCTCAGCCTTGCCTGTCCCTGACGCTGTCTCTGGTATCCCCCTTGGACCTCTGCCTGGATTGCTACTAACTGTGAGTCTTTTATTTAATTTGTTGTTCCTTGATTGGGTCTGTTTGCACTTACCATAGAGGTCTCAGAATTCTGGCTGCAGGACCACCACCGTCCTCCACCTGATACCGGGATAACAAGACTCCTGGTCAGGAAACCAGAGTGACAGTTGTGGTTTCTGGTAGACCTAACTGTATACTCAGGCCATACAGATAGGGAGAGATTTCAACCGCACTCCAAATGGCTTGAAAAAAGTAGAAAATGCATTGAAGAAATCCAAATCCAAATATAAAATAGCAGAACAGACACAGACCCCAGTGGAGGATAGGCACAAAGATGATTGACGTGTTTTACGTACTACATGTTCGCTTACTCGTAATCATTTCAAGTGCGGTTGAACTCTCTCCCTATCTGTATTGCCTTCCGGATCACGGACCGAACCTGCACCCAAAGCCTTGATTGTATACTAGATACACCTGAGCAGCTTACAGCTCTTTTCTCTACATTCCTGGTGTATACTCAGTCCAGATGGACCTCCACGAGTTGGTGCAAGGAGTCTCTCATCAGGGACTAATGCTGGGAGAACAAGCTAACCCTGTGCAGTCAGTGAAAAAGAAACTAGATCCTATCAAGGCTATCATGGCTATGTTGGCCTCTTTATCTGCTACACATGGGTCCAGTCCTGCTGCACCTAGTGAACCAGGGGCTGGGGCTGGGGCTAGGGAACCTGTGGCTATGTCTATAACACTGGATCCTCCTGCTCCTCAACCATTGTCGGTTACATTTTAAAAACCAGCCTGCTGTGTTTGCCTCTGCTCAAGCTAAGGTGACATTTTTAATTTCCCTGCTCAAAGGCAGAGCTTTGTCCTGGGTGTCATCTCTTGAGAAAACTTCTCCAGTGCTCACTGACTATCCTTCCTTCATGAAGATGTTTGAAAATTTTTTTGACATTCCCGGCAGAGTATCTGCGGCCGAGTCCTGTATTCTTGACTTACGTCAGGGTAAACGGATCCTACGCCATTGAATTCCATACGCTAGTGGCAGAGACCAACTGGGACAGTAGCGCCCTTAAGGCTGCATTCTGCAGAGTGTTAGTGGTACGCATTAAGGATGAATTAATGTATCATGAGATCCCAGCAGGTCTAGAGGAATTTATCAACTTGTGTAACCTGGTGGTTCTCGCTTTGCTGAACGTAAGTTAGAGAGAGAGCGCCAAGGACAATATAATCCTCCCAGCCATGCACCCCAAATCCAGACTACCCAACTCTCTATCACCTACTATTGTAGCAATGGCTAGAGCATGTCAGAAATTTACCTCCATTCTCTGGAAAGACACCCACACCACAAGCATCAACTTACCCTTAGAAGCTCTTAAATCACTCATCCCAGGCATTAAAATAGAAAACTGGGTAGCGCAAGGCCCCATAAAAATAAACTCACACACACAAGATGGTAAGATCAAATCCTTCCAAACCCATAGGTCAGAAATAAATCTCCCTCCCAACTCGCAATACCAATACCTACAGATAGCCCACTGTATCCAATCCAATCCACAACTACAGGGTCACATACACACTCGGGGTGTGGCATACTTCTCGCCCACCTCTCCAGGCAACAAAGGCATAATAAAAAAAACTTATTGAAAGAGAAACAACAATTTACACACTCCGAGGCATTTCTCCAATGGGAAAAAGATCTAGGTAGAACATATACAAAACTAGAATGGCAGGAAGCACTTAGAACATCTTATAAAAACACGAAGTGTGTGCCCCTATAGGAAACCATGCAAAATATAACTCAGAGAAGATATCTTACACCAACTAAAATAGCAAAATTTGATCACAAGAAATCCCCTAACTGCTGGATGAATTGCTGCTTGCCGGGCACACTACTCCACGCCCTGTGGGGATGCCCAGTAATCAAACAATTCTGGATCGAAATCTTATCCATTCTCTCACAAATTGCAGGCACCACCATACCCCCACAACCAGATATAGCCCTACTCAACTTTCAAGTTGGTCACACTCACACAAAAATAAAAAAAAAGTCATAACCCACATTCTACTAACAGCTAGACACACAATAACCAAAAACTGGAAAAGCCTAAACCCACCCAAAGTTGTAAAGGTCATCAATCAAGAGCAAACACATTATTCATATGAAATAATATCCAATAATATCAAACTCACCAGGAACCTCTGGGACCCATGGATTAAATGGTATAAAGTGTTTATCAACACGTAAATGTTTTGCTGATGTGCCTATATGTTATCTCATGCATGTTCCCTTTCCCCTTCCCTTCTCCCCCCTTCACCCCTCCCCCCTACCTGGTTCTCCATCCCCGCTTTCCTCGCCTCCACCATCCTTTTCTCACTTTGGAAAACTAACAGCAGGATTTGTTGAAACATAAGACTTTATAATATGTTGAATACCCCATTGTAAAACTATATTTAATCTGCTTGGTCTAGGTTTGTAACAGCTTTATAATGCAATAAAAATGATTGAAACATAATCCTCCCAGACTAGGTACTAAGTTCCCTCCTTGGCAATCGCTAGTCCTTTCTGTCCCCTCTAGTGTTGGGTCTAAGGAAGAACCCATGGATGTAGGGGCAGTGCGGTTGTCGGACAGTGAACGCACCAAGCGCAGGACCTTAGGCTTTGCTGTTTTGAACCCTCCTCAGGAGAGACTTCTAGTCCCTATCTCCTTATCCTGGAATGACCAGTGCATCTCCACAGTAACCTTTATTGAGTCGGGGGCCGGTGGTGTGTTTTTAGATGCTGCTCTGGTTCAGAGTCTTCAGATTCCCATGGTTTCAAAAACCCTACCACTGTGTGTGACGACCCTTGGGAGCCCCACTGGGTGATGGTCTTATTACCCATGAGTCCAAGCCCCTCTGTCTGTTTAGGGGTGCTGCATCAAGAGGTTTTGTCTTTTGACATTTTCCTGTCCCCGAAACACCCAGTGATTCTCGGGTTCCCTTGGTTATGTAAACATAACCCATCCATTGACTGGTCCTCTGGTCAAATCTCGGCTTGGAGCACCTGTCATGTCCACTGTCTTCAAAAGGCGGTATGCAATCAAGTGTCCATCCATGAGGTTTCTACCAACCCTGAGTTGTCTGAGGCCTATGCAGATTTTGCTGATGTGTTTTCTGAAAAGGAAGCAGAGGCTCTTCCTCCCCACCACCCTTATGACTGTGATATTGACTTGCTTCCTGGTACTCCTCTACCGAAGGGGAGGATCCCCTCAACCTGGCTGAGACTATGGCAATGGAGGAGTACATTGAAGATAGCTTGAAAAAGGGTTTAATTCGGCCTTCTACCTCCCCCGTGGGGGCTAGGTTCTTTTTTGTTGATAAAAACGATGGAGGACTCAGACCCTGTGTAGACTTCAGAGCGCTTAACCGAATTACATATAAAGAATCGGTATCCGCTTCCCCTGATTACTGAATTGTTTGACCGGGTCCAAGGGTCGAAGGTCTTTACCAAACTGGACCTTCATTCAGCATACAACCTTATTAGAATTAAATCAGGAGACGAATGGAAGATGGCCTTCAATTATATGTGACACAACCTCATCCTTCCCAGCGCTGCACTTTATGTTTATGTTTAAGTCACCTCAATTAGTTCCCTATAAAACTTAACTTCCCCCTTCCTATCCTTGCCTGAGTATAGGTTTAAGTTTGTGCTAACCATTATTCCTAACTTTGTTTGTTCCCAACTATGCCTTTGGATTGCCCTCTTGTACTAAGTTGACCGATTGTTGCCGAACCTTGCTTGTCCCTGATTCTGTCTCTGGTATCCCCCTTGGACCTCTGCCTGGATTGCTTCTAACCGTGAGTCTTTTATTTATTTTGTTGTTCCTTGATTGGGTCTGTTTGCCCTTACCATAGAGGTCCCAGAATTCTGGCTGCAGTACCACAACCATCCTCCACCGGATACCGGGATAACAAGAGTACTGGTCAGGAAACCGGAGTGACGGTAGGGGTTCCTGGCAGACCTAACATGCATCTTATTATTGGGATTCAAATAGATCTTTCCATTCAAGAGATTTCATGCATGTTCTACATTTACACTCATTTTTTACACTGGTAGATTCATCAAGGTACATATGAATGTATTCATTATAAATGAACACTTACAGCAGATTCACGCTGCACACAGATTAATGTCTGGTGAAACACACATTTTACAAACATTTTGATACACTCTACTGCAACTCACATTGATGCAAGGGTACATATGCATTGCGTGAAATGCACATGTACAGTAAAGAAACCTTTTAGTGCACTATGTACCCCTTACTTATTCACAATGAGGCCAGTATCTGGATGCCTACATATTATAAAAGGAAATTCCAGATTCCTATAAGTTCCCCACCTGCAGACCCCTACAACCATCAGATTATGGGGAAGATGCTCTTGTGCTCATCATTGTCATGACAAGGCACTTTTCCATGTTGGGGGCATGTAGCTTGCTATGATTCAGGAAGGGATGTATGTACCCTCATTCCCTCCTTTCCTCACCAACCAGGCTGTAAGGTCAGACTAAGCCTGGTATGGATTTTTAGGGAGACCTCACACTTTTTTTTTGTGAAGTAACCTTTCATAATCCATACCAGACTCAAAGAATTGTGTATGCATTTTTTTTTGGGGGGGGGGGCTCTATGCAATTTTTGTTCATTATTGACTTGGATATGCTACATCAAAGATTAAATTTACAACACAAAGACAGTTTAAATTGCCAGCAAATTACATTCATTGCCTTTTAAAAAAAAAAAAACAAAACAACACCAGCACACTGACCCCTCCAAATGTCCCCTAAAATACATATGAAATGCTTGGGGGGCCTATGTGCTGTTTTTTTATTTTAAAACAAATAAAGCTACCAATGGCAGTAGTCAAAATATTTTGCTTGCAATGTTCAAATGTTTTTCCCTTGTAAATATCAGTGCTAAAAAATCACTGCATTGGCCTCATGGATTTTTCGTTTTTTTGTTTTTTTTTTGCATAACGAGGCAGTGCACATCCCATGCTTTTTGATCCCCCCTTGCCTATTAGGCCAGAAAATGGGCATGTTTAATTTGACATATTTGGCTCCCATTGGTTTAAAAGGGTTTGGGTTCAGCATTTAAATTATGCAAAACTGAACCTTTCAGCAAATGTGTACATTGGCAATGGATGGACAGAAATGCAAATCCTTGGACAGTTAAAACAACTACCACATATGTAATTGTATATCTAGCTCTTTGCCAGGATTTCAGCTTTCGAGAAAAAGGAAAAAATAGATGGGATCACAGGTAGAGCTCATTTGTGTAAGGTATAGGCACAAGTAGCATGAAAATGGTAATTCAGGATGTATGCTGTCACTGCCCAATATACAATTATTAATTCCCCTCAGTAAATGTCTGTCAAAGGCAAAACTAGCTTTGTTATAAGAGATTCTGCCAGATTGTTAGCAGTCTCTGGTGGTCATTAGTATATCAGGGAGAGCAATTAAGTTCACTGAAGTGACATATAGTGAAATAAAGTGAAAAAAGGAATTCTGATGCTTTATGACTAAATTATGACACGAATATGAATACAATTCATAATAAGAAAATGTAAAGTATGAAAAGTATGGAAAATGCATGCATAAGTCATTTTAATCTGATTTACATCCTGGAATTCAACAGTGTGCAGATTATTTCCCATCTATATTCAATGAAAGAATATACCATGGCTATTTTTAATTAAGGCATGCGAGGAAAGCAAATGATAATGTATACATTTATATTCAGTGGTAACTATTAAATGGGTGCTTAAGGTTTTGTATTATGGTAAGAATGTAAGCTGCATTGTGATTTCCTTTGTTATACTGTACAAGGGACCTTAAGGCTACCCATCAGAGTCATATTTCTGAACAGCCATCATAGACTATGGCCAAAGGCAGCAGGGCTTTGAGTTGTGCATAACTACCCCATACATCATATTGCTGACCCCCAGTACAGATTTCCATATTTAACAGAGGGTTTCAAGCTGCCAGCTGCCCTGTCAGTAGAATCCAGAAACATCTAATCATTTTTTCATTCTGTCTTCTTTACTCTGTTCCTTCAAGTAACTACTGACTTCAGTCATATCTGAAGCATTAAGCTACTTTGTATGAATGAAAGTGACATTTGCCTTGCTGTTGTCCTTGGTAACCACTGACTTCACTCATCTCTAAAACCCCAATCTACTATCCATGAATATAAGTGACATCTGCCTTTCATAGAATTATAGTAACTGCTGTTTATACAGTAGTCTTATCTTGCTTTCTCCATACTGCTTAGCAATTTATTTAACCACTTCAATACAGGACGTTTATATCCCCTTCCTGCCCAGACCAATTTTCAGCTTTCAGTGCTCTCACACTTTGAATGACAATTACTCTCTCGTGGTACACTTTACAAGCAAAATTTTTATCATTTTTTTCACACAAATAGAGCTTTCTTTTGGTGGTATTTAATAACCTCTGGGTTTTTTATTTTTTTTGCGACATGAGTGAAAAAATTGTGAAAATTTTGAAAAAAAAAACACTTTTTTTTAGTTTCTATGATAAAATTTTGCAAATCAGTAATTTTTGTTCATAAATTTTGGCCAAAACCTATACTGCTACCTGCCTATCTTTGGTAAAAAATAACCCAAATAAGTGTATATTATTTGGTCTGTGTGAAAGGTATAGCGTCTACAAGCTATGGTGCCAATCATTGCAAATTGATCACACCTGATGTACGGATGGCCTATCTCATTTCTTGAGGCCCTGAAATGTCAGGAAAGTACAAGTACCCTCAAATGACCCCTTTTTGAAAAGTAGACATTCCAAGGTATTTCGTATGAGACATGGTGAGATTTTTGAAGTTGTACTTTTTTCCCACAATTCTTTAGAATCTTAAATTATTTTTTTTTTCCACAAAATTGTCATAACAACAAATTATTTCTCACACAGCAAATGCATACTTCCAATTACACTCCAAAATACATTCAGCTACTTGCCCCGAGTATGGCAATACCTTATGTGTGAGACTTTTTCACAGCCTGGCCACATAGAGAGGTCCAACCTACAGGGAGCACCGTCATGCATTCTAGGAGCAGAATTTTCACATCTAATTTCCTAACGACCTATTACATTTTTTTGAAGGCCCTGGAGCACCATGACAATGCACTTACCCACAAAATAACCCCATTTTGGAAAGCAAACACCCCAACATATAATCTATGAGGCATTATGAGTCTTTTGAATGGTTCATTTTTTTCCACAAGTCTTCGAAATACGTGGAAAGAAAATAAAAACGCTTTTATCTTTACACAAAGTGGTCAATTTATAAGATATTTCTAACATATAGCATGTACATAGCAAAAATTACCCCCAAAAACATATTCTGCTACTCATCCCGAGTATGGTGATACCACACCTGAGACCTTTACACAGCCTGGCCTAAGAGAGAGGTCCAACATGCAGGGAGCACAGTCAGGCGTTCTAGAAGCATAAATTACACCTATGATTTCCTAACCACCTATTACACTTTTGAAGGCCCTGCAGCACCAGGACAATAGAATTACCCACAAAATGAACCCATTTTGGAAAGCAAACATCCCAACGTATATTCTATGAGGCATTATGAGTCTTTTGTATGGTTCATTTTTTTCCACAAGTCTTTGGAAAACATGGAAATAAAAACTGTTTTTTTCACAAAGTGGTCAATTTATAAGATATTTCTAAAACATAGAATGTACATAGCAAAAATTAACCCCCAAAATATATTATGCTACTCGTCCAGAGTATGGCGATATGACATATGTGAGACTTTTTCACATCCTGGCCACATACAGAGGGCGAAACATGCAGGGAGCACCGTCAGGCGTTCTAGGAGCATAAATTACACATAAAATTGAATTCATACCTATTACACTTTTGAAGGCCTTGGAGCACCAGGACAGTGGAATTACCCCCAAAATGACCTCATTTTGGAACTCAAACACCCGAGGTATATTCTATCAGGCATGGGCTGCAGATAGGTACTCGGGTATTCTGATGGGTTGCAGATAGGTACTCGGGTACTTTGATGGGATGGAGACAGGTACTCGGGTAATCTGATGGACTGGTAAAAGGTACTTAGGTACTCTGATGGGCTGCAGATAGGTACTTGGTTACTCAGATGGGTTGGTGACAGTTACTCGGGTAATCTGATGGGCTGGTGACAGGTACTCGTGTACTCTGATGGGCTGGTGACAGGTACTCGGGTACTCAGATGGGCAGGTGACAGGTACTCGGGTACTCTGATGGGCTGGTGACAGTTACTCTGGTACTCAGATGGGCAGGTGACAGGTACTCGGGTACTTTGATGGGTTGGTGACAGGTACTCGGGTACTCTGATTGGTTGGTGACAGGCACTCGGGTACTCAGATGGGTTGGTGACAAGCACTCAGGTACTCTGATGGGCTGGTGACAGGTAATCGGATACTTTGATGGGCAGGTGACAGGTTCTCTGATGGGCTGGTGACAGGTACTTGGGTACTTTGATGGGTTGGTGACAGGTACTCAGGTACTCTGATGGGCAGGTGACAGGTACTTGGTTACTCTGATGTGCTGGTGACAGGTATTGGGGTATTCTGATGGGTTGGTGACAGATACTCAAGTACTCAGATGGGCTGGTGACAGGTACTTGGGTACTCTGATGGGTTGGTGACAGGTACTCAGATGGGCTGGTGACAGGTACTTGGGTACACAGATAGGCTGGTGACAGGTACTCGGGTATTCAGATGGGCAGGTGACAGATACACAGGTACTCAGATGGGATGGTGACAGATATTCAGGTACTCAGATGGGATGGTGGCAGGTACTCGGGTACTCAGATGGACAGGTGACAGGTACTCGGGTACTTTGATGGACAGGTGACAGGTACTCGGGTACTTTGATGGACAAGTGACAGGCACTCGGGTAATTTGATGGACAGGTGACAGGTACTCTGATGGGCTGTGACAGGTACTTTGATGAGGTGGTGACAGGTCTCTTTATTAGAGTGGGGGGAATCGGTGTGCTTGGTGTTTACACTAGGCATTAACAAGCTGTTACCGCAATCTCACTCTCGCGCATGATCGGCGCGTGAGAGGGAGAACCCGGTAACAGCTCGTTAACGTGGTTTCTTTACATCATGTGACCGGCTGTGATTGGACACAGTCGGTCACATGGTAAAGAGCCAATTACATTGGCTCTTTACCCTGATCGGAGCTGGGCTTTGTCCGAGGGACAAGCCTCAGCCCCGATCGCCGCGCTGTGCACCCCTGGGGGTGTGGATAAGCAGCGTGCAGGGCGAGCACAGTAGTGACCGGCTGTGATTGGACACAGCCAGTCACATGGTAAAGAACCAAATCTATTGGCTCTTTACCCCGATCGGGGGGACGCAATCCCCGTGGACACGATCAATCCACGAGCGCCGCAGCAGCCCGGATCGACCCAGCCTTGGCCCGGATCGACGAGGGGTTCCTGCCGACGTCATTTTACAATGACTCAGTAGGGAACTAGATTTTTTTCGTTCAACCCAACATGCTGAATGAAAAAAAAAAACAGAGGAGCTTGCTAGGAGCTCACCACACTAATTATACTATGTTAGTTAGTACAGCGATCCCCACGCTGCGCCGTTATGTTCTGACAGGCAGATTGCCCCCCCAGAACACACCAATCAGGCCATTGGCTGCAAGCATTGATCAAATGCTGATTGGCTGCTGCTTTTCCAGCAAGCCCGTTCAACAGAAGCTGGACGCTAGACTGGCTTTTGTCAGATAGGCTACTGTGCCCACAGGCCAAATGTCAGCCAGTTTCTGTTGATTTGGCCTATATTTGACCCGTGTGTACCAGCCTTTAGGGTAGAAAACCTGTTTTTTAATTAGCTCTTAATTGATTAATTTTCAAAACTTCCCCCACCTCACTCAAGTATAAATTCAGTACTGCAGGACAGCAGACATGCCCATTTTTGCGTAAGGTGCCATTTTAATACAGCACTTTAGGTAAGGTGCAAAGGAAATAAAGGCAAGTACAAACATTAGTGCTCTACTTCAAACAGTTTGCAAGTGCACCTTCCTCTCTTATCTCTCCCTCATCCTGCTTTCCCCCTCTCTTCACCCTTCAACATGCTCTCAATAACTTTTCTTTTTGCAATAATGCCTTTTCTCCTCAAATTCACATTTCTTCACCCCTTCTCTTCACCCCACAGTCTATACATATCACCCTCGCTTCTGCACTCACAGTATTACTACATTTATCATCTCCTGCTCCTTCTGAGGCCACATAATGTTACCACTTCCAGATGACTGAGGCATTTGCCTTCATATAAATCCTGTTCCCACCTCACCTCCCTCACCCTCTTACTACTCCCAATCTCTGTTGATATCGCCCCAAACCCTGATCCTCCACCATCTAACTCCCACCCCCAGAACTGACAGTCTCACTTCTCTGGCAACAGCTGCAGTTATCACTCTCTTATTTCAACTCCCTGCTTTGACAAGCCCTCATTCCCCTTATGTGCCCTCTGGAATGCTTGCTCACTCTCTAACAAACTTGTCCCTGTCAATGACCTTTTCTTCTACAACTACCTCAAGCTACTTGTTATCTCAAGCTACTTGTTGTTACTGAAACCTGTCTCCAGGAATCCAACTCTGCCTCCCCAGCTGCTCTCTCCCATGCCCCCCACCAGACTCACTCACCCAGACCCAGTGGATGAAAAGGAGATGGAGTAGGACTTCCCCTTTCCTCACCAAGCACCTTCCAGTTTCTTCCTTTGTGTCCCTCTGCTCTTTTGAAGTGCACTGATTTTTTTCTCCCGTTTGTCCGAGGATTGCAGTCATTTACAGACACCTGGACCAGTGTCACACTTTCTTAATGACTTCTCTGCATGGCTACCCTACTTGCTCTCCTCTGAAGTCCTCCTTGGTGACTTTAAAATTACAGTCAATGCTAACATCTTACCCACCTTTCTATTACTAAACCCAACCTCCTCTTTTAACCTAAGATCATGTACACCACTCACTCCAATGGCAACACCCCAGACCTTGTATTCCCCCAGCTCTGCACTCCCTGCAACCTCTCTAATGCCCCTTTTCCTTGCTCTGATCACAACCTTATATGTTTCACACTCTCACTGTCTCAAATCTCCTATGCTTTAAACCAGCAAACAGTTCCTCATAGATACCTTTGCCACCTGAACCCATCCCTTTTTCACTCTGCTACTGACTGCCTTTGTGACAAAATCACAACCTTGTCCTGCCCAGACCTGGCCACTTCTGTCTATAATAACTTACTGTCACCCTCCCTGGACTTATTTGCTCCTTTCTCTACATGTGGAACCAGGCATCACCTGGTTTTGCAAAAGTTTAGCAAAAGTTTTGCACAGCCATGCTCTTGAGCAGCCCTGGTGTAAGCCTGCAAGACGTCATCCTTTACAAATCTACCCTACTCAAATACAACTCCTGCCTTCTGCTAAAAAAAACCTACTATACCACTCTCACCAAACCACTCACATCCAATCCTTGTCAACTATTTTCCACCATTAATTCCCTGACTCACCCCCCCCCCCCCCAAATAACTTAATTATTTCTCAGGATATTTCTAATCTTTTTAAAAACAAAAGAAACAATACAATTTGTGATGAGCTCTCCAGTGTCCAGATTTCTTCTCCAGTTGACATATCAGGTCCAACACCACACTTAATACCTTCCTCCTTTGACCCTATTACCACTGAGGAAGCTGCAAAGCTCCTTATCATGGCTCACCTCACCACCTGTCCCCTGAACCTTGTCCCCTCACAACTACAATGGCCCTCTTCCTGTTCTAGCCTACACTCTTTAACCCACATCTTTAAACTCTCCCTCTCCACTGGCATCATTCTCTCTCCTCTCAAGCATGCACTAGATATCCCCATACTTAAAAACCCTCAGTGAACCTCACCTGTTTAAATAACTTAACCACTTGCAGGTTGACGGAGACAAGGTGGCTCTGTTAGGCAAATCACCGTCATATGACAGCGGGGGGCCAGGGAGCGGGTAGGGCGGACTCGATCTCCGCCGGCTACCCGCGATCCCCCCCTGCAGTGAAAGAACGGAGATCCGTGCATGTAAACACGGATCTCTGTTCTGTGAGAGGGGAAGGGCTGTGATCACAGCCTTTCTCTATATGGAAGCCGTGATCACTCCCCTCCCCCTGCCAGTCAAACACTAATACAGTTAGAACACACCCAGGGAACACAGTTAACCCTTAGAGCGCCTCCTCCAGGTTAACCCCTTCACTGCCAATGGCATTTACACAGTAATCAGTGCATTTGTATAGCACTGATCACTGTATAAATGCCAATGGTCCCAAAAAAGTGTCAAAATGGTCCGACATGTCCACCGCAATATTGCAGTACCCCTAAAAATCGCAGATCGCTGCCATTACTAGTAAAAAATAAAACCCCCAGAAATTAATTCTCATCATCCATAAACGTGGCAACTTTTGCACAAACCAATCAATAAACGCTGATTGCGATTTTTTTTATCACAAATATGAGGAAGAATATAAATCGGCCAAAACCGTTAAAAAAATGTTTTTTTATATTTTTTTTTGGATTCGTATTTTAGCAAAAAGCAAGAAAGTTGTTTTTTTTTGCAAAATTGTTGCTCTTCTTTTGTTTATAAAGGCGATCAGAAATGACGCAGCGGTGATCAAATACCACCAAAAGAAAGCTCTATTTGTGGGAAAAAAAGACGCAAATTTCGTTTAGGTACAACATCGCACGACCGCGCAATTGTCAGTTAAAGCAACGCAGTGCAGAATCGCAAAAAGTGCTCTGGTCCTAAAGTGTAAAATACTTCCGGGGCTGAAGTAGTTAAGACCCTCTCTCTGCTCCCATTTTCCTCCAAGCTTCTTGATTACTTTGTCCACAACTTTATGAGATGCTACCTCACTAAAAACAACTTTCTCAGCCCCCTACAGTCTGGCTTCTGTCAACAACATGCTACAGAAACTGCCCTACTAAAACTCTTAATTGCCTACTAACTGCTAAAACCAATGGCCATTACTCTATACTCATACTCTTTACACTGCCTTTGACACAGTCGACCACCAACTCCTCCTCAATAACCTCCACTCCCTTGGCCTCAATGTCTATGCTCTTTCGTCTTTCTTCTCCTACCTATCTCATTACACCTTCACATACAACTATATCACCTCTGCTCCTCTTCCTCTTTCTGTTGGGGTACCCCCAAAGCACTGTATTTGAGCCCTCCTCTTCTCTCTTTACACCTCTTTCTCTATTTATTGGCCCCTCCACACGTGCCAGGGTGTTAGGTGTAATCCTAAACTCTGACATCTTCTTCAGCACCTGCATGCAATCACTAGCTAAATCTTTCCACCTTAACTTCTGCAACATTTTCAGAATTTGCCCCTTCTTAACTAATGACCCTACAAAACAACTTATTCTCTCCCTGGTTATCTACTGCAACTCTCTTCTCACTGGCCTACCATTACACAGGCTACCCCTCCCCCTTCAGTCCATCATGAATGCTTCTACTAGACTTATAAACCTTGCTAACCAATCTGTGACTGCTGTCCCTCTCTGCAAATCTCTTGGTATAATACTCAAAATACTAACCACAACACACAAAGCCTCTCACAACACTACCCCCAGCTACAAGCAGAAGAATTCCATCTAAAATCAGCATTTTGAAGGGATGTACAATAGAGAAGAGGGCAGATAAACAAGTAAAACTCATTTAGGAGGATTTGTTTCATCTCTGTGAATCATCTGAGGCTATTCACTTCACTGGGTATATGAGAGGGTATAGAACCACTTTTATCTGTCACATTAGATATTTCAAATGTTAAGGCTGATGGCCAAAATATAAGCTGGGCACTTCCCTAGGGGACAGGTATCAATGCAAAAAAAAAAAAAAAAAATACATAAAATACTTGTTTGCAGTGAACAATGAATTTATTAATGCTTAAAGTGCAACATTAAAAACTCATTATTCCTTCCAAAAACCTGCTTGGGAGGCTCCTCTAAACCTGCATGTGAAGTGCTGCATCTCTACCATGTAAACATAATATCGACCACAAAAAAAAATGAAATGGGGTCCCGCCTAATATCAAACATTTGAATATAGTACAGATTTTAAGGGGGACCTCTGCTTGAATCTGTAACATACACTTAATCCCAGCACACAGCCTGGCAAGCCAGAAATGTGGTGGCCATGCTGCCCCTCGGGCCTGAACTATACAAGGCCATATTCCTTCAATATGGAAGGGGCATGTTGATGAAGACAAGGGTTTCTTCCCCACAACCCTAGCCTAGTGGTAGTGAGGATGAGGAGAAGATTTGTTGGAATCTGGAAGCTAATTTAAGGCAAGGGGACATCAGACATTTGCCATTTCCCTGTGATTGAGTAAGGGGCACATAGTATCCATACTCATTCACAAAAAATGAAAATAGTAAATAAAACACAAGTTTCTGACAAGTCCTTTATCAGAAAAGTAACAAAGCCGCAAAAAAAATCCAACATTGTAAATCCAGCATCAATCATGATGATCATTGCCTGATTATCATTGAAAATATCCATCAAAAAGCTGACCAGGCAGTCTGCTTCTACTACACTCCCAGGATCCCCAGCCACATAAGTCAAGAGACTTGTGCATGGCTGAAAATTTAGGTTTTTTTTTTTCTTTTTTTATTTTTTCGGAAATTCAAAAAATTTGGAAATCTGAAACTTGGAAATTCGTGGTAATTCTGCAATTGCAGTAATTCGGAAATTCGTGGTAATTCGGCAATTGCGGTAATTCGGAAATTTGGCAATCAGAACAGCCGAAAATCTGAAATTCTGAAATTCAGAAATCCGAAAATTTGAAAATAACTAAGAACATTTTAAATAATAATTAACGAATAACTATTAAATTATAGGTATTAGAATTTCCTTGAAAGTTTGGCTGTTAGTGAACTTAAATATGAAATTTATCACTAATAGCCATATTTTCAAGAAAAATTCCAATACCTATTATTTAATAGTTATTTATTATTATTTCAAATGTTCTTTCTTATTTCCGAATTTCGGAAATTTGGAAATAAGGAAGAACCTTTGAAATAATAAGTTATTAATTTATTATTTTAACTTCTTATAAATTATAATAAGCTATTATTATTTAAAATGTTCTTCCTTATTTCCAACTTTTGCAGTGTGTGACTGTATATATGCATACTGTATGTATGTATGTATGTGTGTGTACTGAGTGTGTATATACTGTGTTTTTATTGTATGTATACTGTGTGTATACATACAATATACATACAGTATACACATCCAGTATACACACACATACATACATGCATACTGTATGCATATATACAGTCACACACTGCAAAAAAACGTATTCTTTCAAATGTTCTTCCTTATTTCTGAATTTCTGAAATTTGAAAATTCGGAAATAAGAAAGAACGTTTGAAATAATAATAAATAACTATTAAATTATAGGTATTGAAATTTCCTTGAACGTTTGGCTGTTAGTGAACTTAAATATGAAATTTATCACTAATAGCCACATTTTCAAGAAAATTACAATACCTATAATTTAATAGTTATTTATTATTATTTCAAATGTTCTTTCTTATTTCCGTATTTCCGAATTTTGGAAATAAGGAAGTACGTTTTAAATAATAAGTTATAAATGTATTATTTTAATTCATTATAAATAATAATAAGCTATTATTATTTCAAATGTTCTTCCTTATTTCCGAATTTTCGAATTTCGGAAATTCAGAAATAATGAAGAACATTTGAAATAATAAGTTATTAATCTATTATTTTAAATTATTATAAATAATAATAAGCTATTATTATTTCAAATGATCTTCCTTATTTCCAACTTTTGCAGTGTGTGACTGTATATATGCATACTGTATCCATGTATGTGTGTGTGTGTGTATGCTGGATGTGCATATACTGTGTGTATATTGTATGTATACTGTATATACATACCCAGTATACACACACATACATACATACAGTATGCATGTATACAGTCAAACACTGCAAAAGTCGGAAATAAGGAAGAAAATTTGAAATAATAATAGCTTGTCATAATTTATAATAAGTTAAAATAATAAATGAATAACTTATTATTTCAAATGTTCTTCTTAATTTCCGAAATTCGGAAATAAGAAAGAACATTTGAAATAATAATAAATAGCTATTACATTATAGGTATTAGAATTTTCTTGAAAGTATGACTATTAGTGATACATTTCATAGTTATTAGTTAGTTATTATTTCAAATATTCTTAGTTATTTTCGAATTTTCGGATTTCCGAATTTCTGAATTCCGGATTTCCGAATTACTGCAATTACCGCAATTGCCAAATTACCACGATTCGGAAATTGAGAATTCGGAATTTGTCCGAATTGCTGAATTTTGCAATATTCGGTAAAAACTAAATTTGGAACGAAACAAACTGCACAAGCCTATCAGTCAATGGGGTCAGTGATGTCACTGACTGTTAAGAACTCAGTGGTGCCTGTACCCACAGGCATCCTTAACACCTCTTGACTAGCGATGACATCAACCACACTGGTTTTGATTCGGCAGATGTCTGGCACACTTCAAAGGAGTTTGGATGCCAAACCCAAACCCCATTGAAATCAATGGGAGAAAAAATCTGTCAAATTAAAAATGACAATTGTCTAGATTTTCTAGGCTAATAGGCAAGGGGGTGCCAAAAATAGCATGGGGTGGGCACTGCCCTTGTATCAATCCATGTATATATGTGTATATATATATATATATATATATATCTTATGTATATACTTTTTCTTTTTTTATTTCCATGCAGCTAGGGAGCAGTGATTTTTTTTTTTTTAGCACTGACACTCACATAGGAGAGCTATTTCAAAAAAGATATATAGGATTAAAAAAAAATAAATAAACAAACATACTCACCTAGGTGGATGCAGCATTGGTCTGTTGCTGCATCTGTCTCCCACTGCCTCTAAGTTCTAGAACTGACCAATCAAAGACCGCTGATTTCTCATTTCTCAGTCTTGAGTAAACAGGGAGCTGGTAACTGTCAGTCACTGGCTCTATGTTCTGCCCCTCCAGTGGGCTGTGGAGGGGGCAGAAACGCTGGCTCAGGCTCACAGAGGCAGCTGCTGGTCAGGAATCTGGGTGGATCCTGACATGAAAGGAAATCACTCCAGAGTCTGGACAGGCTGAGTGGCGGCAACAGACTTTATCTTGCTGTTGGCTGAATACGAATCACAGAAGTGCAGAACTAAGGGCACTCCTGTGACCCACAGGAGAAGTGGGGCCAAAAGAGCTTTCAGTCATTTGCAGTTGGACAGGAGCTAGCGGAGTGGCTTTAGGATGCACAGGTCATACTGCAGGCGGCCGTCCTGACATCATTTTTAATAATGCAAAGTCAGAGAGAAACACACCGCTCTACCAGCTGCTGCTTAACCATAGATCAAACCACACACTTTACCAGGTGCTCTGACTTCAGGAAGTCTTCCCTCTTCCAATAGAAATCCATCATAGTAAAAAAGAAAAAGTCGGCACTCTGGAACTGCAGTATCAAAACTTCTTTATTCCATATCGTCCAAACAGGAATGGGCTTACATGTTTCGGCAAATAATGCCTTGTTCAAAGCACAACATTCCAAATGAACTCACTTGTATAAATACTCACATACAATCAAATAATTAGAGTCAAATACAAAACATATGATTCTCTTCCCTATTAGGGTCTTGATATCAATTAAGTTCAAACAGGAAACATTGTCACCAATGTGTATCTCCCTAGGGCAAAAGAGAAAAATAAAAATACATTATAACAATAAGAGAAATTAAAAAATAGAAGAGTAAGTGAGAATCGTGTTAAAATCTTATTTTAACACGATTTTAACACGATTCTCACTTACTCTTCTATTTTTTCATTTCTCTTATTGTTATAATGTATTTTTATTTTTCTCTTTTGCCCTAGGGAGATACACGTTGGTGACAATGTTTCCTGTTTGAACTTAATTGATATCAAGACCCTAATAGGGAAGAGAATCATATGTTTTGTATTTGACTCTAATTATTTGATTGTATGTGAGTATTTATACAAGTGAGTTCATTTGGAATGTTGTGCTGTGAACAAGGCATTATTTGCCGAAACATGTAAGCCTATTCCTGTTTGGACGATATAGAATAAAGAAGTTTTGATACTTCAGTTCCAGAGTGCCGACTTTTTCTTTTTTACTATAATATTTAATAATAATGCACTATTCGCCTTTTTTTTTTCTACCTCACATAATTGAAATTGTCCGAGCATGAAGAGCTGATGTCCTTCCTGAGTTCCAGTGAGTGATTCCTACCAGCTAATTCCTCTCTGTCATGATATCTGACACATGCATTTACATAGATCCTCTCAGTTCTAAGGAGTTGGTAAGCGGGCCATCTCATTTATTTTTCCACACAGTGGTGTTACACTCACACTTTCCGACATGATTGCACAGAGCATATACTGGGTTCATTCAATGGATGTACTTTGTTATCAGCACAGTAGCTTTTGCACGGATGGAAAATCTTTACACAGATTGATGATCTAATTTTCTCCCATGAAGTGGGTTCATTGCCCTTGTTTTTGTTTATCAAAAGACTTTTATTTGTTGCAGACTTTGTTTCATTGTTATTTTGTATCATTTGTGTCACTTATCACTCATTTTATATTCACATATGTTATCAGGATTATTGGAAAGATCTAAAGGTATATATACCTATTTATATGACAGCGCACTTCTTATTTTATTTCATAGCCATTGTATCCCAGTATCCAGGCATTTTTAGTGCATCAGTTCTTTTACACTGGCTAAGAGCAACCCTTTTTTATATACTTTCTTTTAGTTTCACCTGCTGATCTAGTCAGTAAGTCTGTTTTTTCCCCAAAAGTCCTACAGATTTAGCAGTTACAGGGTTGAAACAAATCTATTTTAGTAGGTTATTTAACCTCAATAACACATCCTGTTAAATGTCAAATCTTAAAGAGAGAGAAGAGAGACGAACCTGCACAAGAGAAGAAAACTTTGTTGTTCAAGCAAAGGAACTTCAGAATCAGTTACTGCAGAGGGGATACAGCAAAAAAATACTTGAGAAAAGCCTTTTAGAGTTCGGGGTAGCTCCCAAGAATCTTATTCATATGTCTAGATAAACAACTATTGTAAACACTACATGTCTGATTGCATGCTATTCTCAACACTATGATGCAGCCAGAAACATCTTACAACAACAATGGCATTTGTTAAGGGAGGATCCTGTGACTAGATACATCACTGAGAAACTTCAAATCACTTTTAGAAGAGCGAGATCTGTACACAACTATCTGATACATAGTCATTTTTCAGGTAGGATCTCTCATATTCCCTCTATTTCGCATCAGCGTGGGACCTTTAAATGTGGAAAATATATTTAGTTGCTGTTGCCACTCCTTTCCTTTTAATAACTGAGGTCAGTTAGTTGATGGTATGGAGTGGATTATACATATAACCTGTCAGGTGGCTACTATCTTTACCCTCTTTGAATATTTTGGAACAGAGGTTCTACAAGTTGAATGGCTTGCACCTTGCCTATTAGCCACCTCTGGGCTTCCTAGCTGGCCCTGTGAGGGTCTATTGCCCCATTCTGTTGCACGGCTTTTTTCCCTCATGTTAGCTCCCTATGGGCCTTCACTCACATTGAATAGGATTTATACATTCTGGATGAATAATATAACTCTGTACCCCTTGAACTCCTGAGGAAGCTCAACTAGTAAAATGGGTTGGGATTCTACACTTTCTATCATCATTCTGATTACCATCAGTTAATATGTATTTGAACACAAGGAGGTGTATGGGGTAGTTGATTTTTATAAAAATCTCATATTCGTCTATTGTTTTTATTAACTTGTTGTCCTTTTATTATAAATATTTTTCTAATAAATATGTGTTTTTTAATAAATTTGTATGTGTGTTTTTCTGAGGTTTAGCACCAATAAAGTTCCATCTTTTTCTATTTTTTGAGGGTTGAAACAAACCATTTACTACTCACAGTGGTGCTTACAGTGATCAGGCAATGATTAGGCAACTGATTAGACTAAAAAAAGATAACTAATGCAGCCACCGTATCAAAGGATTGGTAAGCTGCAATATATAACATTTTTGGTTTTGGGTTTAATACCCCTTTAAGCTCATCCCTACTTTCCTTTTGATAACAAGAACCTCTAACTCTATGAGAGGCTTGCTATAATCAAACTCTAGAGCCACAGCCAGCCTTGCAGGTACCTTTACAGTATATTGCTTATAGAACTCTCACCAAATAAGCTTTGTTTTGTTCCCTAAATATATGTTTCTTTGTGCATTTCCCATGATCTTAAAGCCTTAGGACTTATACACACAGAGAATGTTTGGCACATATTCTTGACATGCACCGAGAGTGCTTTTGCTCGAAGTACACAAAATATGTATGAAATCAGGTGCATCAATAAGAGCTCAGCTTTTATTCCCTTTATTGCTGTAGCCCTTGATTCCCTAAATTTCTCCCACAGTTGCTCTGGGACTATGAACATGAACACAAATTGCCTTGGTAGAACACAATAGATACATGTAGTTAGTAAAGACGAGTGCACTTTTTAGTATTATTACTGCTATTCATATTATTTTAGATTTATTATTATTATTTATTGCTTTTAAATGAAACATTACATTTTGCATTAGCATGATTACTATGTATTAATATATATTTCATAGAGCTAATTAGTTTACTAAAACTAACAGTTGTCAATCAGTGATAACAGAATATAAAAGTCCTGTGATCATAGAGACTTTCAGCACTTTCTTATTGTGATAGTTAAACCATAATAACACTATATACAGAGGGTGAAAACTCCTATTGTTAGCTCACCATTGACTGTTAAATTGCAAACAGAAGGCTGAAACCAGTCAAGCCATTTTAGGTGCTAGTCATGAGGAGATTGTTACAAAAGTTCATGACCTCCCAATTGTCAATGGGATTACAATATCTGATAGAAGCAGCTGTGGCAACGCCGATGTCACATCACTCTGAAAACTACTATAGAGCTCCTTCGTGAGAATAAAAATGAGGATGAAAATGGCAGAGTCCACTATTATTGCAGCTGGTGACCAGAAAGTACACTGTCTTTAATATCGTTTTGCTAGCAACTGTATATTAGAGCTGATTTAAAATGTAACAACCTTTTGCATGAAGAAGGTTAACTCTTAAGTATTTACTGTTACGCAAAAGGAAAAAAACTACATAAAAACATGTGATTACTTCGGCAAGCAACAGATGTGTATAGAAATGTGCTTGCATACATGTACATTTCTCATGTTACTGTATGTATATAAATATTTTATAATTAATCTTATCAATAGAGATGAGCAAAAGTCAAACCTCACAGTAAATATGGCTTTTTTTTTATTTGAGAGCAGGCTCACAATAAAATAAGATCTGTTGTATTGGTAAACCCAATTCACTTCACACTTGGAAAAAAAAACATTCCCTCCACTTCTGATCTAATACTTGGTTCCTCTGATGCAGATTTTGTAACACTTTCACGTCCCCCAACCTTCATCCTGTTCATCCTGTGACTGGACATTGATAGGAGAAGCAGCACACTGATGCATCATCTTCCCCTAGCCTGGCCTCTTCTGTACAAGGACTGCAAGAGGCTGAGACCAAGACAAATAAACTGCGTGCATTTGAAAAATAAATTTGCTGTGACAGCTGAGCCACAGAGGTTGATTTATAAAGGGAGGATCTTCACTCATAACATTATTAATATTTACTCTAGTTAAGTATGAATCAAGTATCTGTTCATGATTTCATATTTAATTCATTCATTACAGGTACCTATATAGTGGCAACAATTTATGATAATGTAATATAATATAAAATCTATCTTACATACTGGGAGGATATTGAAATATTATTCCCTCATTTTTATATTGTGTATGATCACTGTAGGATTGTGAGTTTATTCCTTTGAATACTGTAGTAGTACAGTCTTAGTTAGCACAGCAGACAGTATCTTGCCTTCAAGACGCTTACAGTCTAAGGTCTCTAATTCACATTCATACATACACATACTAGAGTCAGTTTCGACAGGAGCCTATTAACCTACCAGCATGTCTTTTGAGTGTGGGAGAACACCGGAGTACCTGGAGGAACCCCATGCAGGCAAATGGAGAACATGCAAACTCCAGGCAGGTTGTTCCATGGTCAGAATTTAAATTGATGACCCTAGTGCCCCTATGCCGAAGTGCTGACCACTGTAATTGTGTATTATATCTTTAGATCATTAGGGAATATTCACACAATTTTGTTGAGTGACAGTGTTCAGCCACTTTTGTAAATCAACCTCACATAGTTACTCAATGTGCAAATATATCGGAGTGTAGTTGGTCAAAAAACCCTAAAGATTATAACACTAATGGGAAAACACATTAAATTACTTCTCTCTGGTTACCTGTTCTGATATGTGCAAAAAAACAAAATGTGATACTTAAATTAAACAATTGACTTTAACAAATGTCCATCTTTTGTGTTTGTAAAATCGTGGGAGTTATCTCTAAAAACACACTTTTGAAAAATACAATGAAATGCAACTGATAAAAAAGTAAACCAAAAAGTTAGGAACACACAAAGTTGCCTTTTTGCCCTATTAGTCTGCACAGACTTAAGCAAAAGACTGTGTAACTGGCCTACCAACGTAACAACAACAGCAATAAGTCAGAACATAAAGGACCAGCACACATGAGTTCAACTGTATAGAACTTGGGTGGTCTAAAAAAATAACCAATGCTAAATCACAATTAAGACTTGGCATGGGTAAATGAGAAAAAAAGCAATTCATTGAATATCTGACATTTCAGGGAGAATGTTCAACAAGGGCTTTACCCCACCAAAACTTTGAACGTATAATTACCACATTTTTTCATATTTACAATTGTCAAACATTGTAAGCGCGCTAAGAAGGTGAAATAATATATACAGTACAGTATACATAAGAAAATAAGTAATTTTTGTGTTCTACACAGTTGTGGAAGCTGGATGCATTATATATATGCACGTTGGATGCTGGGCTGCTGATAGAAATTGCGGGGCCCCGTACAGACTATTTGACAGGGCCCCCCCCAAGAAAGTATTAAAGCTATATTTCACTAAACATGCAATAAAACTATTAGCAGACACAAACATACAACATAACTCACAGAATTCCTGCTAAATCTAAAAGATAAAACTGGGTTAATAAATAAAAATCAAGATGAGTTGAAAAAAATATACAGGCTCTGGGATCAGAGGGACAGAGGGAGAGAAAAAAAAGTTAAGCTCCATGCACACTGGGATTTTGTCGCCATTCCGTGAGTGCGCGCAATTTTCAACCATGTCATGTATGGTATCTATTTACTCGGCGTAACATCCTCTTTCACAATATGCAAAAAAATTGGGCTAACTTTACTGTTGTCTTATTTTTTAACTCAAAAAAGTAAAATTGTTCCAAAAAAATCGCGCTTGAAAGACCGCTGCGCAAATACCGTGTGACAAAAAGTATTGAAACAATCACCATTTTATTCTCTAGGGTGTTTGAAAAAAATATATATAATGTTTGGGGGTTCTAAGTAATTCTCTATCAAAAAAAAATGTTTTTCGCTTGTGACCACCAAATGTAAAAAAATGGCCCGGTAGGTAAGTGGTTAAAATATGCCTGTATAATGTGCATGGACACATTCTACAGGCAAAACACTAAACTCCTGCAGAAGCAGCATTTTTTTTTTAAGCCAGTGTGCATGGAGCCTAAGTTACAGAGATAACAAACTCCAGTGTTGAGAGGAGAGGGGCCCACACAGGGAGGGGGATTAGTGAGGGACGACCGTCTCTTTCTAACAGATAAAAGCTCGTAGCAAGGGAGGAAAAGAGACACAATTGTCATCTGTCATTAATCCCCCCCCCGTGTGGGCCCCCCTGTGTCTTCCAGGCCTCCGACACCAGGGATGGTTGTATCCCCCTATCAGCGGCTCTGGTTGGATGTACAGTATATTATATGCTTGGCACACTGCACACACTTTTAAGCAGTGCTCATATATATACTATCTGACAATCTCTTCCTTTTTCTGGATGGCATGTGTATTACCAATTGACAGCAGCAGATATAAAGAAGGAAAATGATGGAAGTTAGCAACAGGTTGTTAAAAAGATGCTAGAGCCAAATTGGTAAAAGGGATGATGATGTAAAAAATGCTAGTTAGAAGTCAACAACAGGAATCAATGCCAAGTAAAAACTCAAGCCAAGAGGAATAAGGCAAAATCCAAGGTATACCAGAGTCACAGCAGAAGTCATATTGCTCAAAACTGCTTGAATAGAGTAAACATGTTTATGGCTAAAGAAAAAGAATTCAAATGTTTCTTAAAGATCACAATAATTTACTAAGACTTTAAGAAATCACAGGTTGTGCTGCAAATGTCAGGAATTACATGTGATTCAAAATATAACCTAATACAAAACATTTTAAAAATGTTTGGGCTTTGCAAGGCCAGAAATTAACCTGAAACAAAAGTGTTTCATCCTGACTCCATAACATTTTTATAACTGTAAGTCTGTGATGTCCAGTAAACCAAATAAACCAACTAGATTTCAGTGTGCTGAGATGCAAAGTAAGTTTTAGATTTAGGTTTAATACAGTTTAAAACACATAGTAGGAATTTACTAAAATGGGTGCACTCAGAATCTGGTGCAGCTATGCATGGTAGCCATTCAGCTTCTAACTTCAGCTGATTGGTTTCTATGTAGAGCTGCACCAGATTTTGCACTTTCCAGTTTTAGTAAATAACCCCCATATAATTTAAGGCATTTGCAAGCAAGGACACCATTAGAAATTAATAATAGTGTACATAATAAACATGTTGCAACGTTTTCAATACATCGTCTTTTTTTTTAATGCATAGAACAAAGAACAGTATATTAGTACAGTTATACAAAAATGTATATGTAGCAGGTAAACACAATTGCATATTTGAACTTTTCAATCTAGTTTACAATAACCATGAACAACCAAAAAGGTATCACATATGGTTATAAAGGGGTAACAACAATGTAAAAAGAGTTTAAATAAATAACAGGCATACAAATGAGTATAGGATTCTACTATGTAACAAATGATAGCAAGTTAAAGAATATTAATAAGTATATAATAATGAGTTAATATGCTATGTAGCCACAAACCTCCAAAAAAGGGGATTGGAAGATGATGGATAATTAAAGAATAAGTTGGTATTAATAGTAATGCCTTGAAACTTCATCCTTTCCTATATTCATATAGTAATTCTCTTTCTCTGTCTTGAACCCAAAGTATTGAAAAGGCTTTTTAGGTTTTATGTGCTGACTAGCTGAACAGTGTGTTGGGGAATTGAATATTACTCTGTATGTCACCCTGCCTTTGGGCACCATTCCTTTTTGCTTTAAAGAGAGAAGTCACCGAGAAAGTGTGACACTGGAGGCTGGTAAATTACTGCAATCCTCAGACAAACTGGAGAAAAATTACAAATGCAGTGCAATTATGGGAAGAAGAGAAGTCCAACTCCACCTACTTTTTGTCTGCTGGGTCTGGGTGTGTGAGTTCAGAGGAGGCCACTAAGGGAGAGGGCAGCTGTCGGAGCCAGGTTTCGGTAATAGCAAGTGGATTGAGGGATTTGGAGGGGAAAAGGTCACTGACAGGGACAAAATTGTTAGAGACTGAGCGGCCATTCCAGAGGACACACATAAGGGGGAGGTGACTCATGGAATCAGGGGAATTGAGATAACAGTGGAAGTTATGGCTACTGTCAGAGGAGGTAGACTGCCAATTCTGGGGGTGAGAGTTGGCTGAAGGAGGGCCAGGGTTTGGTGTGATATCCCCAGACATTAGGAAGGAAATCTCTGAAATAGGACACCGATGGCAGAACATAATATGACAGGGGTTATGACTAGAGATGAGCGAACTTCTAGAAGTCCGGGTTCTGCTGGTTCGGCTGAACTTCGGGACAAAGTCTGGGTTCGGGTCCGGACAGAACCCAAACTTTGTCCCGTCCCCGAACCCCATTGAAATCAATGGAGACACGGACTATTAGGCACAAAAAAGGCTGTAAAATAGTCTTGGAAGGTCCTAGAGGTCTGCGAAATGAAGGAAATGGGGGTAAGGGTGGGACAAGTGACCTACAAAGAAATGGGGACAGGGAAATAACTTTAAATATTTTTTAAAAAATAAAAACATAAAAAATGCAAAAATGGAGATCATCTTCAAAATGGGTCTGAAAAGTATTAATTAACGGTAGAGGCCATAGAACTGTTCTAAAATCATCTTCAAACTGTGTCAAAAAAGTATAAATAAGCCGGGAGAACCCATATCACTGTTCTGCAAAATGTGTGTGTCACTTTAAATGAAACCGGGAATAAGTGAACATCTGTTCTGCAAACTTATTTAAAGTCTGTGTGTCACTTTAACCACTTCACCCCCGGAAGAATTTTGCACTTTAGGACCAGAGCACTTTTTGCGATTCGGCGCTGCGTCGCTTTAACTGACAATTGCGCGGTCGTGCGACGTTGTACCCAAACAAAATTTGCGTCCTTTTTTTCCCACAAATAGAGCTTTCTTTTGGTGGTATTTGATCGCCTCTGCGTCATTTCTTATCGCTGCTATAAACAAAAGAAGAGCGACCATTTTGCAAAAAAAAACGAATTTCTTACTTTTTGCTAAAATTCAAATCCAAAAAAAATATAAAAAAACATTTTTTTCACAGTTTTTGGCCGATTTATATAATTCCTCATATTTGCGATAAAAAAAATCGCAATTGGTGTTTATTGATTGGTTTGCGCAAAAGTGGCCGCGTTTACGGATGATGAGAATTCATTTCTGGGGTGTTTTTTTTTTACTAGTAATGGCGGCGATCTGCGATTTTTAGCGGTAATGCGATATTGGGGGGGACATGTAGGAACATTTTGACACTTTTTTGGGACCAATGACATTTATTCAGCGATCAGAAATTTAAATGTCCACTGATTACTGTATAAATGTCATTGGCAGTGAAGGGGTTAACCTGCAGGGGGAGAGCTAGGGGTTAAGTGTGTTCCCTGGTAGAGTTGAGCGAACCTCTGGAAGTTCGGGTTCTGCTGGTCCGTCCGAACTTCGGGACAAAGTCCGGGTCCGGGTCCGGACGGAACCCGAACGATCGCACGGACAACGAACCCCATTGAAATCAATGGGGACCCGAACTTTTATGCACAAAAATGGCTGTAACAAAGTCCTGGAAAGCCCTAGAGGGCTGCAAAAGGAAGTAAAATGGGGGTAAGGGTAGGGCAAGTGCCCTACAAAAAAATGGGGACAGGGAAATAACTGTAAATATTTTTT
>BLSH010465125.1:649610-671939 GCA_018402905.1 Glandirana rugosa
GCCGCCGCGTGTGCGCGCGTGGGCGGCGTGAGGACCCCTCACACGGGCGCCGAGCCCGCCTGGGCTACAGGCGGCCGCTCGGCGCTACTCGCCGATGTCCCTTTTCTTGCCCCTTGGCGGCTACATTTGTGCCGCCAAGGGGCGGGACAATCACCCCGTACTCTCTAGATGACTAGGGACAGTGACCCTAGTCAATCTAGAGAGTACGGGTACAATCGGGTTGGAGGGGTGTCATTCTTGTGTGGGTCCCTTATCACAACTCGCTTGGGCCTGACATTGCAAGCCCAGGCATGGCTTGAAAGCCCACAGGCACCGTGCCTGGGCCTGGGCCTGTAAAGTTTTCGAACCCGAACGATTTTTGAAATGTCCGGGTCCGGGTCCGTGCCACGGACACCCGAAAGTTCGGTACGGACCCGAACGTTACAGTCCGGGTTCGCTCAACACTATTCCCTGGGTGTGTTCTTACTGTGGGGAGGTTGGGCTAACATGGGCATGAGAGATCTAACTGATCCCAGTGACAGGGATCAGTAGATCTCTCATGCCCCACTAACAGGGCGGGGAACCGCCGTGTTTACATCGGCGGTTCCCCGTTCTTTTCCCTGTAGCCGCTCATCGCGGCTCGCCGGCGGACATCGGGTCCGCCCGAGCCGCGGGCACACTCCCCAGGAGTGCGGCGGGTGCGCGCGTGTGCGCCGCCGGCACGTGCCCCCTGGTGGCCAAATGCGAATCGCCGCTTATTTACGGCAATTCGCGCAGGGCTCCCCGACTGCCGCCGTGAAAAGACGGCGCGCGGTCGGGAACCTGTTAAATGAAACCGGGAATAAGTGAACATCTGTTCTCCAAACTTATTTAAAGTCTGTGTGTCACTTTAAATGAAACCGTGAATAAGTGCACATCTGTTCTGCAAAATTCTTTAAAGTCTGCGTGTCACTTTAAATGAAACCGTGAATAAGTGCACATCTGTTCTTCACACATCTGTTTAGTCTGTGTCACTTTTATTATAGCTGCTAATCAGTGCACATCTGTTCTTCACACATCTGTTTAGTCTGTGTCACTTTTATTATAGCCGCTAATAAGTGCACATCTGTTCTTCACACATCTGTTTAGTCTGTGCCACTTTTATTATAGCCGCTAATAAGTGCACATCTGTTCTTCACACAAAACAGATGTTCTGCACCAGAACAGATGTTCTTCACACAGAACATCTGTTCTGCACACATCTGGAAATAGTTTAGAACACTTTACCTAAAACCGGGGAGGAACCATACACCTGTTCTTCAAACATCTGGAATCTGTGTGTGAAACTACAGCATAGAGAAGAACAGGCATATGGTTCCGCTCTTTACACACTGTTTGCAGATGTTTGAAGAACAGTGATATCATATCAGTGATATAATATCATAAAATAAATAATATCATAAAATAAAAGAGCGAAACCATATGCCTGCTCTTCTCTATGCTGTAGTTTGACACACAGATTACAGATGTTTGAAGAACAGGTGTATGGTTTCTCCCCGGTTTTAGGTAAAGTGTTGTAAACTATTTCCAGATGTGTGCAGAACAGATGTTCTGTGTGAAGAGCATCTGTTCTGGTGCAGAAGATCTGTTCTGTGTGAAAAACAGATGTGCACTTATTAGCGGCTATAATAAAAGTGACACAGACTAAACAGAAGTGTGAAGAACAGATGTTGACTTATTAGCGGCTATAATAAAAGTGACACAGACTAAACAGATGTGTGAAGAACAGATGTGCACTGATTAGCGGCTATAATAAAAGTGACACAGACTAAACAGATGTGTGAAGAACAGATGTGCACTGATTAGAGGCTATAATAAAAGTGACACACACTAAACAGAAGTGTGAAGAACAGATGTGCACTGATTAGCGGCTATAATGAAAGTGACACAGACTAAACAGATGTGTGAAGAACAGATGTGCACTGATTAGCGGCTATAATAAAAGTGACACAGACTAAACAGAAGTGTGAAGAACAGATGTGCACTGATTAGCGGCTATAATAAAAGTGACACAGACTAAACAGATGTGTGAAGAACAGATGTGCACTTATTCACGGTTTCATTTAAAGTGACACACAGACTTTAAATAATTTTGCAGAACAGATGTGCACTTATTCACGGTTTCATTTAAAGTGACACACAGACTTTAAATAAGTTTGCAGAACAGATTTTCACTTATTCCCGGTTTCATTTAAAGTGACACACACATTTTGCGGAACAGTGATACGGGTTCTCCCGGCTTATTTATACTTTTTTGACACAGTTTGAAGATGATTTTAGAACAGTTCTATGGCCTCTAATGTTAATTAATACTTTTCAGACCCAGTTTGAAGATGATCCCCATTCACTTCCATTTTTGCTTTTTTATGTTTTTATTTTTTTAATATTTAAAGTTATTTCCCTGTCCCCATTTCTTTGTAGGGCACTTGTCCCACCCTTACCTCCATTTTCCTTCCTTTTTCAGACCTCTAGGACCTTCCTGGACTTTTTTTTACAGAATTTTTAAGAATTTTCATTAAAATTACCAGAACCCCGGACCCGAACCTGGACTTTTTTTTGAAAAGTCTGGGTCCGGGTCCCGGACACCCCAAAGTTCGGTACGGACCCAAACTTTACAGTCCGGGTTCGCTCAACTCTAGTTATGACCCTTCATTACTCTATCCAAAATGAAAAAAAAATTGCCTATAGTTCTATTTTAGAGGGGGTGGATGGGGGCAATAAAATGCAGCTCAACTGCGTTTTTTTATCACTTCCCAACTATATCCCTTAGAGAGTAACTGCACTATACTATGTAGGCTAAACCAGTCTTCCACATGCCTGATTTTGATAAGCAACTATGTGACATTAACAAGCTCCCAAGCTGATATCTCACTGGATCGGGGAACTCTACAGAATATATGTACCTAATGTAGCACACCCCTCGTAAGAGCTGCTGAGTAAGGGTTCCCCACTGCTGCACGGACTGCCGCTTAGCATTTCCTGCAGTCACTTGAACACAGAAATATCAGTCCTTAGCTTGTTTTTGTTGTTTTTATTAGGGGATGATAACTTAGATAGGGTAGGAAATGTATGGAATGCCCAACTTGAAAAATGTCCAAACACAGAGCAGAGTGACAACTTCCTCCCTATTTTCACAGATTATCTTCTTCCTTCCTACTGCACAAACTTGGTTCCCTTGTACAGCAGCTGCTGCTTACTCCTGATGGAACTAGCAATGTATTATTAGTCCAGCAAAGGCCCATTACAAAGCTGAAACTCTCACTCCCTTGGCAAATGTAGCACAAATAGAGTGAACAGCATAACATCTAACATCTATCCTTCTGATTCCCTGTGGCTTCTGATTCCAGTTCCACTTGCTCGCAGAAATGCTAGCCCACCTGGCTACCACCAGCCATGTCTGTCAGGTATTTCTCCTATTCCTCCCAACTGATTCTCTGTACCAGTCCTGCCCAACGAACCCACACACTAGGATTATTATACGGTATTCCAAGCAGCACACACAAATCAGGGAAATCATCCAAATCCATTGGCCAATATTGACAGATGACCTCAAATTTAAACTTGTGTCAATAACCCCATCTATTATCTACAAAAGAGCTACATCCATTAAAGACAAGTTGGTTCGGGGGGCGTGGCGACCAGCGCGGAAGATGGCAGCTTAACTCTGCAGCTCCGCGCGGCCACCCGGGACCAACGACGACAAGCTCTTCCTCTGAAGCTGCACACAGCTCCATTCGACAGGAGATAGTGCCGGAATCCTCCCACTACCGAACAAGATGACCCGCCGCAAGAAAGACATCCAGCATCTCAAGAAGCTGGCAAGCTTCTTCCAGGCGTCCGGTGCTAGGCCGCAGCAGCATGGCGATCGACAACGCCTGCAACGGCACCTCGGAACTCCGGTCGGAGCAACGATCGTGAATGCCATCAACGACCCGATAAGGCAAGTAGGCAACCCTGATAGTGGAGATTCCTCAGGGAGTTCTTCATCCTCCACAAGAAGCCCTGCCAAGGCCAAACCCAGACGAGAATCCCCATCTGAGCAGACAGACAACATAAGCATGGAGCTAGGCCCAAGCCAGACTCCTTCCATGGACACAGCCTCCCCATCCACAACCACAGCCGCAGACCCAATTGCGACATTCCCCACACAAGGGCAACCCATCTCAGACATCACCCTAAAAGAGATGCTTCTTTCCTTGAGATCTTCCCTTCAGTCGGATATGCAGAACTGTATCCAACAATTTAAAGGAGACCTGCAAAGAGCAGAAGGTAGAATTACCAATATAGAAACTTCCATGGAGGAATACATAGACTCCCACAATGCTCTGATTGATGCACATGCAGCACAAAACGAAGAGATTGAGTGGATTAAGGACAAAATGGCGGACCTAGAGATCCGCAGTAGGAGGAACAATCTGAAGATAAGGGGGATCCCAGAATCAATTCCCAACGATCAACTTTAGCATTTCGTGCAATCCCTCTTTACATTCCTAATCCCCTCACTTTCTGCCACGGAACTCGCCATAGACAGGATCCACAGGCTACCCAAGCCAACATACATAGCCTCGGACCTGCCCAGGGACACATTAATGAGGGTGCATTTCTATCAGACAAAGGAAGCTGTAAAGACTGCCTTTAGGCAGTGCAACAACATCCCAGCAGAATACAAAGACCTCCAACTTCTTCCAGACCTGTCCAAACACACCCTGCAAAAAAGAAGGAACCTGGCAACAATTACGAAAACCTTAAGCAACCACAACATTCCTCATAAATGGAAGCACCCTGCATGCCTGATAGCCACCTACAATGGCTCCAAAGTTCACATCTCCACCTTAAAAAGTGGTATACAGGTTCTGCAACAATGGGGCATTCTCCCCCCAACTACACAAGAGACGACCAGCACATGCCCACCCCATATACAAGCAGAATGGCAAGTAGTGCCAAGAAAGCGGTCTGCAAAGCAAAAGTTGCTCAGCGGAGGAGCTTTATCGCCTGAATCCCAGCTACACAGAGTCCCAGGCCTAAGATGACAGAACATCCCATTGGCCCTCACTTTAAGAAGATTAATATAAACATCTCGGATCACCTTCCTGATCCTCTTTTTATGTTAACTCAGTTCACAGTTCCTATCCTCTACAAGCTTCTTTTCTCCCTTCCCCTACCCACGAACTATTGGTACAGGCTCCTACTCGATTTCTGGTACAGTCCTACCCGTAGAGTCACCTTTAATTGCTCAATGGACCAGGTCCTCCACATCACAATGGGAGTACCCAACACCGTGACAACCCTTGGAACCAAAGATGCCTATTAAATGCGTGTCAATTAATGCGAATGGACTGAATCATCCGGCGAAAAGGTTCGCAATATGGAAAACAGCCACTGTATGCAAAGCAGATATTCTAGCAGTTCAGGAAACTTATTTCCTTAAACAAAACCCTCCAAGGTTCGAGCATAGAGACTACCCCAACATTTTCTTTGCAAGTGCATCGGAGAAGAGGAAAGGGGTCCTATTGGCACTTAGGAGCTCGATCTCCTTTCAACTGAAAGGCTTCTTTCCTGATGAAAGTGGAAGATTTCTTATCCTGACAGGAGACATAAACAACCGGCCCATGACTGTAGTCACGGTATATGGTCCAAACTCACACCAAGGAAGATTTGCTAGAAGACTATTCAAAAAAATAGCCTCAGTCAAATACGGGGATCTGTTGATATGTGGGGACTTTAATGCCACAGCTGACCCTGTGGCGGACACTACCCCCTCTTACGATGTCTGGAGATGTCAACATGCAATGGAGAAAGATTACACATATTACTCCTCCAGACGCCGAACCTACTCAAGGATTGATATGTTTGTGGTTGATCTAAATGTACTCCGGAGGTCCTCCTCCTCCTCCATCAAGGACATCACATGGTCTGACCATGCGGTGGTTGGATTGGTGCTGGAGGAGAGGAACGCTCCAGCTCAGGCTCCCATATGGAGATGTAATGTTAGAAACCTCCAACACCCACAATGTAACGCTCAAATTAAGAAGCAACTCCAAGAGTATTTTGAGCTCAACGCCCCCTCAATGTCAGACCCTTGGATTTTGTGGAACGTGCACAAAGCCTTCATTAGAGGGGTGTGCATTCAGCAGAATACGAGGCTCAACAAACAGTACAAATCTAAATTAATTTTGAAATTAACAAAAATACATAAACTTGAAACGCTGAACAAACATAAGCCCTCTGAAGCTATCTCCAATTCACTAAGTAAACTAAGACATGAGCTCAGACTACTCTTGCTGTAGCAATTTGACAAACATCTCAAGAGGCTAAAGCTCACTCAATACGCACACTCGAATAAAGCAGGCAAATATTTAGCAAGAAAACTCAAGAAACAACAAGCTAAAACTAGAATATCACACCTATTGCACCCCAATAATAAAGAGAAAATAACACACCCTCAGGAGATAGCGGATCAGTTTGCAGACTACTATAAATCCCTCTACAATTTAAAAGAAGATCCCAGTATCCACCAACCGTCTGAAGAGGAAATTAATACTTTTCTTAATAAAATAAAATTGCCCACTATTACACAAGAGCAACTTAAAATGCTCAACGCCCCCTTCTCTGAGAAGGAAATTACACAAATCATATCATCTCTCCCAAATGGGAAAGCCCCCGGACCAGATGGTCTCCCCAACGATTTTTATAAATTATTCCATAAAGAACTTACTCCCTACCTAGCAAAAGTTTTCACCAAAACAACTGACAAAGCAGCTCTCCCACAAGAAATGCTTAAAGCATATATAATAAGGTTGCCAAAACCAGGAAAAAACCCCACAACGCCACCTAACTTTAGACCCATCTCATTACTAAATTCTGATGTCAAAATCCTAGCCAAACTATTAGCCCACAGAATAATGAATATTCTGCCACAATTAATTGAGAAAGACCAAACGGGGTTTGTTATTGGGCGCCAAACTTCTGATGCCACCAGGAGGGTCATTAACATCATTAACCACGCAACCAAAACCCGAACGCCTTCTCTGCTTCTAGCATTGGATGCAGAGAAGGCGTTCGATAGAGTACATTGGAAATACATGAAAATGGCACTACAGAAGCATGGGTTTGCAGGAAATATCCTCTCCACCATACTAGCTCTCTACTCCTGCCCATCGGCGCAGGTCTACACCTCTAATGTACTATCTAAGCAATTCCCAATTACAAACGGGACAAGGCAAGGCTGCCCCCTTTCCCCTACTATTTTTAACTTAATTTTAGAACCACTAGCTGAGTCAATACGCTCCAACTCTTCAATTTCGGGATTTACATTTAGCAACAGACAACACAAACTAAATTTATTTGCAGATGATATCATTTTATTCTTAACGAAGCGCAAGTGTAAACTACTTAGGGATTAACCTAACCAAATCAACAGATCACCTAACTTCCGGCAATATCACCCCACTAATAGCAAAAATATCCAAAGAGCTTGCAGGTTTATCACAGTGTGAAATCTCCTGGAGTGGTAGAATTGCAGCATTTAAAATGAATAGTTTGCCTCAAATTATATATATGTTCAGAGCCCTCCCAACTCCTATTCCAATGAGAAACCTACATATTCTGCAGAAACAGGTATCCAAGTACATATGGTTGGGAAAAAAAGCAAGATGCTCTGCAAAAACACTTACAAAACATAAACTCGCTGGAGGAGCAGGTCTACCCAACTTAGTGGATTATTACTGGGCGGTACGCTTGGAGCAACTGAAATACTGGGTTCCAAAAGGGGAGACTCCCCTATGGGTGGAAATAGAGAGAAGTGTAACTGAAACACAAGACCTATGCAAGTTATTACTGTTAGATACATGGATTAAACAGGACTTATCCCAGCTTCCACTCCCCACACAAGCATCTGTAGAGGCATGGAGACATATCTCAGCCCATGAAGGAAAAAAAGATATGCTAACTACATATCCACCTCACATCAACATATTTAGGAAAATACTAAACCCTCTCAACACCAAACCATTAATAACCTGTGGGTTACATTCCATCCTACAATTGTACGATGGTCACACCCTCAAATCCCGAACACAAGTGATGAATGAGTTCAACATCCCCCAACAACAGCTATATAACATGACCCGCATAATACACTTTCTTTCCAAACACCCTTTAACAAAAATGTTGGTCAATGAGAAAACATGGGACTTCCTAGAGGCCCCCAGTAAGGATAAGAAAGGGATCTCCATTTTTTACAATATACTACATGACAAAAAGGCCTTCACAAAAACACCCCAAATGCTCAAATGGGAAAAAGACATGAACAAAACATTCACGGATAAACAATGGCACAATGCCTTCAAAACCATCGCCCAATCATCTCACTGCACATCCCATTGGGAGATGACCATAAAAATATCCACTAGGTGGTACTACACCCCATACAGATTGGCAACATTCTCTTCACAAAACTCTCCCCTGTGCTGGAGAGGATGCGGTCAAATTGGGAATCTTCTCCACATCCTTTGGGAGTGCCCAGCACTAACCAGCTACTGGAACTCCAAATTTCACAAACTAGCATTCATCACGGGAATACTCAAGAATCCTAGCCCACATCTAGCTCTACTAAACATTGGCATTGACACATATCCACCTGACCTAAGACCGGTAGCAACACACATACTCCTGGCGGCTAGATCTCTCATACTCCAGAAGTGGAGAAACATAAGCACCCCCAATTTATCCAAAGTCAACAAACTAGTCGACATAAATGTCACCTTTGAGAAACAATTAGCCTATAACTCTCTTACCTTCTCTAAACACCAGAAGTGGTGGAACTCCTGGCCTAATCCAATTGCGTAGGACTGTATGCAAGTTCACAATTGTGTATGGATATCAATAGAGCTAATATTGTATTACAATAAATATTGGTTTGTTACTACCTGTACTTCCCCCTCCCCCTCCCCTCCCTTCTTTCTCTTCTGTACCCTTGCCCGGAAAATTCAATAAAAAATCTTGTTTAAAAAAAAAAAAAGACAAGTTGGTTCAGAGTGAATATAAAAGAGAGACCAGTGGACAACGCTGCTCACTTCCAGGATCATTTCATTGTGGGCACTGCTCCTACTGTCCTCTCATCAACACAAAAAATGTTTCTCTTCCAAATGGTGAGACATTTAAACTAACACACTTCTAAGCATATGTACAGTATGGATATTGGAAATCGCTATCTCCCAATTGGCAGGCATGAAATGTTCAAACATGACTACAGAGTGCCAAAAGATACATTTACCGCCCACGATTGGATACAAATCTCCAATCGAGGAAGCGATTGGAATACGATTTTGCTCCAACATGAAGGAAAGTAGATTTTCAAACTACAGGCTACAAGCTTTCCAGGCCTAAACAAATCAATATCTTATGCCCTCTTTTTAAAAGGGTTTACATCAGGGAAATCCCATTAATTAGCCCACCATCATGTTTCTCAATATTGAGGAAACGATGTTGAGAAATGATCAGAAAATAAAATAACCAATAAACTAGTAAAATAAAATAGGCACACAGCTCTAATAAAGAGATATCCCAAATAATATATGGGTAATTATATCATAGTATTTAGTAACGCATAGGGGTTTATTTACTATAGTGCTCAGTGGTGCAAATTTGCTCCTGAGGACTATTTGGCTCCAAAAATGGCAAATGGAGCTAAATAGAGCTAAAATGGTATTCACAATAGCTCTGGAGCAAAAATAACTCCCAAACTCAAATTTACTATAGCTCACAGGCAATAGATAGCTCCCAAATCCTTACTATACTCAGGACCCGGAGAAGTGCACATGGAAATAATGTTTAGAGCATGATATAATCACCTAAATTGTACCAACACGTGTGGTATATTGTTTAAAGGTAATCTGCTTTTAAACTGTGAAAAAGTAATTTATACACTGAAATATCTTAAAAAGTCTGAGAAGAGATAAATCCCCAGTCTTTTTAAAATAAGGTGCACAGCACAGCTGAGCATAACTGAGCATGCTCAGACACAAAACAACTCAGTTTTAAACTCGCATGTAGTAATTCCATGGAGGTATAGTAAATATCAAAAAGAGAGATGTTTTACACAGCTTTTTTTGGGAGTGAAAATGAGAATTATGTAGCCCAATGTAATTTTCAGCCATGCATTCTAATGGTACAATTGTAACTCTCCCAAATAAATCCTTTTGATGTTGAGATGAAATGTATCTTTCACTCAAAGAAATTGTCCTGGCAACAATGTTGCAACTCCATGATCAATTTGTTTTTAAGAATGCAAGAATGTGCAATGTTTTCATGTTTTCTCTGTAACTTTCACTTGCTGAAGACCAGCTAACAAAAATATTTACCCAAATTCACACAGGTGTCTTTACAAACCACAAACAATGCCATTGCTTCTGCAAATGTAAAATGAGTCACAATTTTATATTTTTTATTATTTTCAAATGATCCTAATTTGAGCTAAAAAAATATGGTATGTGTACCAACATCAGAAATAAAATGTAATTTCCAAAAATCAGAGGGTAACATCACCATTGTGCACTGACAGCACCAAGAACCATCAAATATCACAGAATGCATTAAAAAAGAATAACTTCTGACTAATGTAATCCCATCACCTATATATCCAAAGAAATGAAGTATATGTGTGTAGGAAGGTTCTCTCTGTATCAGCTCTGTGGCTCACAAGGTAACACAGCTGCCTAACAGAACTTCCTGGGCTTGAATCGCACACACGCCACATCATGTAGAGATGTTGTTTGTTCTCCCTATATTGGTGAACATAACTCATGGCTCAGAGCCTTACATCAATTATGTCTAAATGTAGTATTTATGTGTAGGAGGTTTCCACCACCATTGCAAAGCTTGCCAGATAGCCAAACGTATTGGGATGTCTGCCTTTACACACACATGAACTTTAATGGCATCCCAGTCTTAGTCTGTAAGGGTTCAATATTGATTTGGCCCACCCTTTGCAGCTATAACAGCTTTTTCTCTTCTGGGAAGGCTGTTCATAAGGTTTAGGAGTGTGTCTATGGGAATGTTTGCCCATTTTTCCAGAAGTGCATTTGTGAGGTCAAGCACTAATATTGGATGAGAAGGGCTGGCTCAAAGTCTTCTTTTCTAATTCAGCCAAAAAGTGATCTGGTTGAGGTCAGGACTCTGGGCAGGCCAGTCAAGTTCCTCCACCCCAACCTCCCTTATCCATGTTTTTATGGACCTTGCTTGCAGTGTGCTCTTGTGCACTGGTCCAAATAATTTTGTGGAGGGGGCTATGATGCAGGATTGTTTTTCAGGGGTTGGGCTTGGCCCCTCAGTTCCAGTAAAGAAAACTCTTTTTTTTTTTTATTTAATTGTTTTTATTGAATTTAGCAGGAATACAATAGACAGAAAAAAACAGGGGAGGAAGAAAATAGGGGGGAGAAACAGGGGGAGGGGGAAGGGTACACCTCACATATTACATAGGAATGTGATAACATGGCTTATGTAACACGTATAGACATAGTAAGACACAAATAGACATATGTACAAAGCTCTTATACTAGAATGTAACAATCAATCAAAGGGGTGTAGAGTGGAGCACGGTATCCAGAGGCTGTCAAATTTCGCTTGTTTCAAGGCATTTACAGCAAGCATGTGTTCAAAAGCATGTGTTCAATTTTGATTAGTTAAGTGTACAACTTCAGAGATGGAGGGAGCCTCTGGTGATTTCCATAGCCTGACAATTGCAGTTCTAGCTGCCAGTAGTATGTGAGTGGTGGTAGGTCTGTAAGGAGGGGGAATGATCTCTATATTAAGGTTTAGGATAGCTAGGCCCTTATTTAGGGGGATGTTGTGAGAGTTAACCTTTGAGATAAGGTTAAAGACTTGTGACTAGTAGGAGGTGAGATTAGGGCAATCCCAGAGGATGTGGAGAAGATTCCCTATCTTTCCACTGTTGTGCCAATACATGGGGGATTTGTCTGGGGCGAAAGTGGATATTCTGGCTGGTGTATAGTACCAACGTAGCATCATTTTTAGCATAAGTTCCCAATTGGCAGTGCAATGGGAGAACATATGGGTTGAGAGGATGGCTGTTTGCCATTCGCGGGGTGTGTATATCTTATTTAGGTCTTCTTCCCATTTGGTTATGTGGGTGTCTTTGGTGAAGGAGAGCTTGTCCTGTAATAGGTTGTAAAAGAGGGCAGTATCACTTGGGCAAGGGTTAGAAGAGTTCAAAAAGTCCCATGCTTTTTGGGGGATTTTGATGGTAGGGATAGGGTGTTTTGAACGAAAGGGATTAATGCACATATAATTGAAATGGGCGCTCGGGTGGATGTTGTATTCCTGTTGGAGTGACTTCCACGATTTGATAGATGGACCAATGTAAAAGTTTTGTACCATGTCTAGGCCTTGCGATGCGAAGTGGTGAAGATTCAAGAAAGGAATAGTGGACTTGAGGATCTGCGTTTTTAGGGGGGGGTGTGTATTTGGATGGAGTCATGCTGGAGTTTCAGAAGGTATCTCCACGCTTTGATGGAGTCTGCTATTGTATGTGGGAGTTTGGAAAGGTTCCAAGGTATCCAGGAGTCTCTGCTTAGGAGAGAGACAAGATCATGCGCAGGGGTGAGTGCCTTTTCTATATCTACCCATATGGGGGGTCTACATTACCGAACCAGTTTTTGAGTTGGGTTAGTTTTGTTGCCCAGTAGTAGTCTTTGATGTGGATATTTCCCATGCCCCCAACCATTTTATGCTTGAACAGTGTTCTTAGTGGGCACCTGGGTTTTCTCTTATTCCATATAAAGGAGGACAAAAAGAATGATAACTTGTCTAGGTAGCGGAGCGGAATGGAGATGGGGAGTGTCCTAAAGATATACAGGATTTGAGGGAGGATTACCATTTTAAGGGCTGCAGATCTCCCAGTCCAGGAAAGGTCATAATGTTGTAGATGCTGGAGTTGTGGTTTCTCTATAAGGGAGTTGAGATTAGTTTAAATTAAAGAGGGGATTGTGGGGGTGATGACGATTCTTAGGTATGGGATGGATAAGCTGGTCCACTTGTATGGGTGTAAGCTTTGCAATTTGGATCTTAGGTGGGAGGGCAAGTTTAAGTCTAAGATAAGGGACTTTGCGAAGTTGACTTTGTAGTAGGATATGTAAGAGAAGTCTAGAAGGATTTGGTGGGCATGTGGAAGGGAAGAGAGGGGATTGGTAAGGATCAGAATGATGTCATCTGCGAAAAGGCTTTCGGAGCTTTGAGTTTGGACAATTGTGAATCCGGAAATGAGGGGGTCTGTGCCTATCTTTTCTGCCAATGGTTCAAAAATAAGATTAAAAATTGTGGCCAGAGGGGGGCACCCTTGGTATATACCATTGGACATGATACATTTTTTAGATATTAGACCCGAGGTGAGTACTTGAGCTGAGGGCCTGGAATAGAGAGCGAGGATAGCGTGGAGAATAGGACCCTGAAACCCAAATTTCTTTAAAACATGCAACATATATTGCCAGTGGACCCTGTTGAACGCCTTCTCTGTGTCTATGGACACTGGTGGATAACATTGAGGACACGTCTGGTTGCGTCTGAGGGTTGTCTACCCTTCATAAACCCCATCTGTTCTCTGCTTAACATAAGTGGGAGGATCTTAGATAGTCAGTGAGCAAGAATGTTAGCAAATATTTTGATATCGGTGTTAAGTAAAGAAATGGGCCTGAAGTTGGCCGGGGTGGTGGGATCTTTTCCTGGTTTAGGAATTGTTACAACATATGCTTTGAGCATTTCCTCTGGGAATTCAGATGTCAAAGCAGCTTTATTGAAAACCTGCTCAGTTCCTGGAGGTCAAAGGGAGCATTCAGTTGGTCTAAGTGGAACTGGGAGAGAGTTGGTAGATTTAGTTCCTTGAGGAAGTAGAGGATGGCTGCATTAGTGGATTGTGGAGTACCGCTGTCTTCCTTAACCCCTTCAATACAGGGCACTTAGACCACTTCCCACCCAGACCAATTTTCACCTTTTAGTGCTGTTGCGATTTGAATGAGAATTGTGCAGTCGTGCGAAGTTGTACACAATCAAACTTTTTATCATTTTGTTCCCACAAATAGAGCTTTCTTTTGGTGGTATTTGATCACCCCTGCAGTTTTTATTTTTTGCACTATAAATAAAAAAAGACCAAAAATTTTGAAAAAAAAAATTTTTTTTTTCTGTCACAAAACTTTGTATAAAGTACATTTTCTCCTTCACTGACGGGCACTGATGTGGCTACACTGATGGGCACCGATGAGGCTAGACTGACAGGCACTGAGGAGGCAGTACAGATTGGCACTGATGAGGTGGCTCTGATAAGGTTTCACTGATGATGGGGCACATATGCAGCACTGATGGGTGGCACTGATAAGCAACACTGACGGGTACTGATACGTGGCACTGGTATGCGGCACTGATGGACACTCATAGGTGGCACTGATAGGTGGCACTGGGCACTGATAGGTGGCACTGCTGGGCACTGATAGGTGGCACTTTTAGGTGGCACAGGTGGGCACTTTTAGGTGGCACAGGTGGGCACTGATAGGTGGCAGAGGTGGGCACAGGTGCTCACTGATAGGTGGCACTGGTGCATACAGCACTGTTAGGGATGGCACTGGCAGGAATCATATATGGGTACAGTGCCATCCCTACAGTGCACTATATTGCCCTTACCTGGTAGTCTAGTGGGGGCTCCCTGGTGGTCCTGGGTGACCTCCATGTTCCCTCCCTGGTGGTCCTGGGCGGCCTCCTCGCGGTGTCCGGGGGGCTCCCTGGTGGTCCTGGGCAGGCTCCCTGGTGGTCCAGTGGGGTGATCCTGAGGGGGGCTGCACTGATAAACGTTCAGCACAGCCCCCCCATCAGGCAAGCAACCGATCGGCTCTCTGCTGCTCGGGTCTGCAGACCTGAGCAGAAGAAAAGCCGATAAATGGCTCTTCCAATTTACACTGTGATCAGCTGTGATTGGTCATGGCTGATCACATGGTAAAAGGCTTCCACGGCATCACCGACTGACTGACCCACGGCACCACCGATTGCCGCGATGTGCACCCCCGGGGGCGCACGATTGCGGATTATCCTGAGGACCTCAATAGACGTCCAGTCAGGATAACGAACCACCCACCAGGACGTCATTTGTCAATACGCCAGGCGGGAAGTGGTTAAGGTTATACAGGGATTTATAGATTTATACAGGGATTTATAGAAGTCAGCAAAATGATCCGCTATAGCCTGGGGGTTTGTGATTTTTTGGTTAAGGGTTGGGTGGGTTAAATGGGAAATTTTGGTTTTGGTGCCGGCCATTTTTATTCTGCATGCTAGGATTTTCCCTGCTCTGTTAGCAGGTGAATAGAAGGTACGTTTTAATTGACGTAGGTGACCCTCGTATTGTTGTAGTAATAGGGTTCTAAGTTCTTCCCTTAGCATTTGAATATTCTCTGTTAGCGAAGGATTAAGCTGAGTTTTGTTAGCTGTTCATAGATTGTGGATGTCTGTAGTTAATTTTTTTGAGCTGTGAGTTGTGGCTTCTCTTCGCACTCGCGCCTAGTTGTATGAGGACTCCTCTGATAACGGCTTTATGGGCCTGCCAAAGAGTATATGGATCATGAACAGATCCTTTGTTGGATTTGAAGAATGCAGACAATTGTTGGGCAAGGAGTTGGGAGGTCTGGGGATTTTGGAGTAGGGATGTATTGCATCTCCAGATGGGGGTTGTGAGAGGGGGCCCAACCTCTACTATTGTGGTCCGACCAAAGTATGTCATGTATAGTAAAGTTTGACACTTTCTGCAATGTCCACTGGCCAGTGAGAGACACATCGATTCTTGAATATGTATGATGTCTGGGGGAGAAGTAAGAGTAATCCCTTGCACAGGAGTGCTGGCATCTCCAGACATCATACAGCTGTTCTCTGTGAAGTAGGGCAGATAATTGAGGTTTTCGGGCTACAGTTTTGGACGTTGTGTACATGTGGGGTTCTGAGGTTGCGTTGAAGTCCCCGCAGACTATGAGGTTGCCATATCTCATGGGGGTGATTTTTTTCAGAACTCTGCCCAGGAATCGGAGTTGGTTCTTGTTCGGGGCATAACCTGTGGCAAAGGTGTAGGGGTGGCAATTAATGTCACATGCCAGAATTATGAATCAGCCTTCTGGGTCAATGAATGAGTCTTTCAACTTGAAAGTGACAGAGTTTCGAATAGCCACTAGAGTTGAGCGAACACCTGAACGTTCGGGTTCTGCGGGTCCGAACTAACTTTGGGAAAAAGTCCAGGTTCGGCACCGAACGTTGCCCGAACGTTATCCCGGACCCCGAACCCCATTGAAGTCAATAGGGATCTGAACTTTTAGGCACAAAAATGGCTGTAACAAAGTCCTGGCAAGTGCTAGAGGGCTGCAAAAGGAAGTAAAATGGGGGTAAGAGTAGGGCAAGTGCCCTACAAAAAAACAGGGATAGGGAAAATAAATTAAAATCAAATAAACTAGGAGATGATTTTTGAACAATAATGTGTCACTTACAGCTGCAGCTAGAACCTCTCCCTTTAGAACTAGGAGATGATTTTTGAACAATAATCTGTTCCTCTAAGCAGAAGCCTCTACCTAGTGCAGTCAGATCGCTCAAAGCAGCAGTATGTGAAATCTCAAATTACTCCCACAATCTGATCATTGTGTACGATCGTAACGATTGTTGTGTTATGAAGGGTTTGATCTGCAAACTGTCACTCAAAGCAGCAGTATGTGAAATCTCAAATTTCTGCAATCTGTCCCTCAGAGCAACAGTAGTAGTAATCTCAGGATGCAGGATCAGATGTTAAAATGTCTGCAATCTGTCCCTCACAAAAACGCCGGCAGCATCCTCTCCCTACACTAACCCAAGAGCATGTGACATGCAGCATTGTGACTCCAGCCTCATATACTGGGTTAGGTATGAGGCTGGGTCACATGATGCACTGGCCAATCACAGCCATGCCATTAGTAGGCATAGCTGTGATGGCTTCTAAGGGCAAACCAGTGAAACGCTTGTTGATTGGCTGCCCTGCAGTTATTCAACATGCCTGATCAACTACCAGAACCCAGAACCCAAACGTTTTTTGAAACATCCGTGTTCGGGTCTGGGTCCCGGACACCCGAAAGTTCGGTACGGACCCGAACGTTACAGTCCGGGTTCGCTCATCACTAATAGCCACCAGTACTCCCCTTTTTTTTTTATGGGCACAAGAGAGAAACGTGTGTGGAAAGTGAGCATAGTTGGGTATTTAGGAAGACTGAAAATGTGTCTCCTGGAACGTCTGCTTGAAGTAGAAGGGCCTGTTTCCACATAGAGTGTCTCTTAGCCGGGTGTTTTAACCCTTTGACGTTCAGAGAAATGCACTTAAGAGTATTGATCAGTGTGGGACATGTATGGCAGTGGTGGTGAGGCACTTACTTCAGAGAGGGGTAGCGTGAGGTCAAACCTTTCGGCTCTTGGGGTGTCCAGGTAGCTTGCAGATGATGGGTGTGTGTCCGGTCTTGATGCGTCTGGAGGGTAGGCCTCCTCATGAGGCGATCTGTAAAGTCCTCTAGGATGCGATGGTGTACCAAAGGGATAGAGAAGTAAAAAGGATGTAAAAAACAGGTGGAGGTCGCATCGTAATGTGCAAAATGCATGGATGGGTAGGAAAACATTAAGCATGTTTATCCGATGCCAGGAGATGTTGAGTTGACGTTGGGTGTGTTGGCAGGACTTTTATGGGTTTCTTTGTTTTTCTTGGACAACTTCTTGCGGGCTACCAATTGCCAGTCGTGGGACGTAGGAATGGCAGTGGGTTGAGGTGGTTGAGCCGGGGGGTTGTCAAGAAGTATACCCCACTGGTGCAGGAGTGCAAGGCCCTCTTCCAGTGAGGTTACGGTACTAGTTAACCCATTGTGGGTGATAACCAGTTGAGCTGGGTGCTTCCATTTATGCATGATTTGATGGTTGTAAAGGGCCTTAGTTATAGCGGCCAGGTTGCGTCTGCGTTGCAAAGTGTGCCTGGAAAGGTCTGGCAAAATGAGCGTTGAGGCAAATTGGGCCGGGCGGTTATCAGGGTTGTGAGATGCAGCTAGGATGAGTTCCTTGGCTTTGTAGAAATGTAGTCTAAAGAAGGCTTTAGAACTCTATGGATCCTATCGATAATGATCTCCAGAGGGGTCAGAGAGGGAACCAAGGCGGAGAAGAGGTCCTGTGCATGTTGTAGAAGTTGGGTCTGCTGGACGGTTTCGGGGACTCCCCTCAGCTTCAGGTTGTTCCTCCTGGCTCTGTCCTCTAAGTCCGCTAATTTGTTTTTTATCTATTCTATGTCCTCTGATTGGGCATTGTAGGCATCCACCAATGTGTTGTGGGATGAAGTTCGTTCCCCCATATATTGATACACATAGTCCACCCTGTTGCCCAGGTCTCTGATGTCAGACTGGCATTTATGTATTGAGCTTAGTATGTCCTTCTGTATGGAGGACTTGAGGGTCGCCAGCATATCTTTTAAGAGGACATCTGACAGGGGCTGTCCTGTGGTAGGGTAGTTCATGAATGGGTCAGGGGATGTACTGCACTAGTTTCCACCCCGTTCGTTGCACCGATCACTGCGGCCTCCGGCCGGGCACCATCTTGCCGAGCTGGCCGGGTCTGTGATGGGAAGAAGCTGGTCAGCTTGCTCAGTTGGGGTGGCGGCTCTTTCCTTCTTCTCCCCATATTGAGTGCTGGGGGCAATCCGGCATGTGTGGAGATGGTTCAGGTGACGAGCGGAGCGGAGGGTCACTGCCTGTCTGCTTTTTCTCCTGGCTGAGCGGCAGTGCTCCGACACTAAGTGGCCATCTCGGAGCTCGCTGGCTACGCCCCCCTGTAAAGGGAACTCTTAAGCCATCAGCAAGACGTTTTGAGCAATTTCATGCTCCCAACTTTGTGGGAACAGTTTGGGATGGCCCCTTCCTGTTCCAACATGATTGCGCACCAGTGCACAAAGCAAAGTGCATAAAGACATTGATGAGTGAGTTTGGAGTGTAGGACCTTGACTGGCCTGCACAGAGTCCTGACCTCAACCAGATAGGACACCTTTTGGCTGAATTAGAGCAGAGGCTGCGAGCCAGGCGTTCTCATCCAACATCAGTGCCTGACCTTACAAATGCACTTCTGGAAGAATTGCCAAACATTCCCATAGACACACTCCTAAACCTTGTGGACAGCCTTCCCAGAAGAGTTGAAGCTGTTATAGCTGCAAAGGGTGGCCCAAATCTATACTGAACCCTGGGCTGCCATTATAGATCATATATGTGTAAAGGCAGGTGTCCCAATACTTAAGACAGTATATTGTATATTACTTGTGACACTGAGCATGGCTATGAACTTAGGGCTGGTTAACACCCCAGAGATGGACAAGACATGTGCTCACTGCTGACTAGCTAAGTGGCTAGCAAATCCACCTAGCACCTCAGCGGCCGCTGGTTCACATCCATCCCCGACATGCTAATGTTGAAGTTTATATGTTCCCACTGTGTGGTTTTCCCACCACAATCCAAAGACAGGCTGGCATTTTATTTGTCTCTTGTCCAAATAGTCTTTAATGTAAGCATGTTATTTTTTGGACTTTAAATTGGAAGTTTATTGCAGCCAGGGACTTGGAGTTTTCAAATTGTAGGGTTTACACTGCACAGGTACATCTGGTTAGAAAACTGTTGCTTGGATCAGTGTTTCTCAGCTCCAATCCTCAAGGCGCCCCAATAGGTCATGCTTTCAAGATTTCCCTCAGATGAAATGGCTGTGGTAATTACTAAGGCAGTGAAACTGGTCAAATCACCTGTGCAAAATAATGGACATCCTGAAAACATGACCTGTTGGGGGTACTTGAGGACAGGGTTGACAACCACTGACTTAGAATTTTGTGCTGGATTTAAACCGATCTGATGCACATAGCCAAGGGTTAACAGAGCAAATAGTATTAGGTATTGCAGCTCCTCAGGTGAAATCAATTTGAACAGACAGATTGAAAGATACTGGTGGGGTATTTGGCGTGTGTCAGTGTGCTATCTTATATAAAGGACTTCAGTAGGGGGGTTGGTTTAGCCCAAGAAGAGGCCAGTTTTTTGCTGTGGTTTTTGTGGGATAAGGAATGATATGGTGCATAATGACAAATGCACTCACTAGAGCTGTTTGTTTTCTGAAATGATTGTGCATTTTGACCATCAAAAGCAGCTTTATTTGACCATGCTGTCAGATTGAGGTGTGTATTGTTTGTCTTACCATCCATTCTTCCAGGATGCCGAGGGAGGCACACGGTAGCTGATGAGACGGCTTAGACACCCAGTTCAGGTGGAGTGTGAGGCACCTGTGGTCAATTTACCCAATTTAGCTCTATAATTTAGAGCTTATGAGGGACTATATAAGCCCTCAATGTCTGGACCTTGTGACAACTTCATGGGTACCAGGATACAGATGTGCTGTGTTTAATAGAGGTGGTCAATGTACAGTAAGTACACATACTTTTCTGACACTTCCTGATGCTCCTTTGGTCGGGTGAGCCAATTTTTTGTCACTATATGGCTTACCATTTAAATATACTGAACGAATACACCACTATACACAGATGTTTCCTTTTTTATTGTATACATATATGGTTGCTACCATGCTTTCATGCACATTTATATATTTAGTTTCACCACACTACCAGATACAGTGCAACACTATTCGTTGCTCTACCATACACTCAATCGCTGGTCACTCCAAGCAATCTAATCAGTTAAGGTAATATGGAGCACCTTTGGACATTTTAGTCTTCATTTATGTGATTCCACTTTGGTTTTGTTTCAGTTTTTTGTCTTTTGTTTTTGCTTTGGTCATTTTTTTGCACCATCACACACACATAAGTTTAATCATTAAAATAAAGCTACAACGCCTCTCACTCTCACTTAGCAACACACAAGTCAATTATATATTCAATTTCATTTTACCAAGGTTGGAATTATGAAGCGCTTACAATCACCAATTACACTTGCACATTAGTTTCTCACCAATATAGGGAGTATTTTTTAGACACCAAAAATATATAATATATTTACACTATATCCAAACAGAATTTTTTTTTTCCATACTTGTACCCCGCTTGTCACTCCATTAAAATTAATATTATCAGAGCATTGAGATAACCATAAAATCCCCCTCATCACCATCCTTCTCTATTTTATGGTTTACTAATATCTTTTTTTATTCTCTGAGGGTTCTCTCTCTCTGACACTCAGTATGCACATGTGGCATCCCTTAACCTCAAATACCTTAGTACAATGTAGTCATTACGTACTAAAATGTTCTACCATTATTTTTCATTACCCATCTCTGTGGGCTATGACCCAGTCAGTTAAATGTTGCATTTTTTCAGCTATTTGGTTATGTTTCCCTTTTGTGGGAGCTACAATATATATTTTCTTACCTTATGTAAGATTCCTTTACCCCTTGTCAATAAAATATTTGAACAAGAAAAAATGAATATTATACATTTTTATACTATTTTTGCGGATTTTTGTATTTTGGGAATTAATCCACAGGTGTCTTTGTTGTCCCACCCTATGGAACGCTAAGAGCGTGACTTCTTGCAAGCCAGTTTCACTATTGGATCCCACTTTGGAGAGGATGGGATGGCCCATAAAGTACTTTGGATCACTTCTTTATAAATCTTTAGCTGCAAGACCATCCTTCATTCACCAGCAGTAATTACTCTTAGTGCGTCCAGATGGACAGTCATATATTGTGACATGATACAATTCTAAGCTTTTGATGTATCTTTTAGGCCTCATACACATGGACGTTTTTTGACGCCGGCGTTTTCTGGAGTTTTAGTTGTTGTTAGTGTTAGTCAATGGCCCCATAAAAACGTCGGCGTTTTTGAGCTGTAGGTGGCATCGGCGTTAGTGAGCAGAAAGTAGAACCCATGGCCATCGCGTTCTGAGGCTGTAACGTTTTGACATTTTTTGACGCTGACGCCACAAAACGCCAACTAACGCCAACAAACACCACCTAATATTGTACCGGCGTTTTCCGGCGTTTTTTGACGCCAACATTTTTAGGTTGAAAAATAGCAGAGGGATGATTTTTAAAAAAAAACGCCTATTGACGCCGACGCTCACTAACGCTCAAAAACGCCAATGCATAACGCCGAAAAACGTTGACTTTTTTTCCTTGACGTCGGACCCGACGTTTGTTTATTTTTTTAGATACGCCCGTGTGTATGAGGCCTTAGACACAGGCAAACCCCCTGAAGAAGACCAAAACTACTTTGGGTCGAAATGCATCAGTGTACAA
>BLSH010465125.1:678139-697661 GCA_018402905.1 Glandirana rugosa
TTGGGTTTCTCTTGTGTCATCGTCGTCGAGTTTATGAATCAGGATCATATGTGGTGGTCCCACTCCCTTATTGTGCACTGGTGGTTGGTGTAGGTGGTGGGTATACCTCCAGGAGAAGTTTTTGCGTACTTCACCATATAGCCCATCTCATTTTTATCTCTATGTGTGATCGCTCCTTGTGAGGGGGACGGAGAAAACTACGCTTCCTTCACCATCTGGAACCGTGGAGTCACCTTTGGGATATATTATGAGCATTATTTTCATTTTGGGGTAAGCCTTCAATTCAGATATTGAGGATATAGCGGTTTATTCTGACAACACTCGTATTTTCATTTACCTGGATGAAGATATTCTCGTTTTTCAATCAATAAGAGACTTTTTTTGATTCCTACTGACTTTGATATATATTCAGCGCGGCTCCATTGTGTTTATTGACTTGTATACTAGGACTAAGTATTTGAGCTGCTGCTACTGTGTTCTCTTTGGGTTAGGGCAGTGTTGTTTGCAATTTAATTTTGTAACAGATAAAGAGTACCAACATTGACAATGAGATATGTTGTAGTAACTTTCACTGAGCACCAGGTGAATGAATAACACATGAACATTATGAACAATAGTGTGATGCCTATGTAATGTAGGACTACACACTGTATAAGAATAGTGATAGTGCAGGTGATCCTTTTGGGTGCTGAGATTCTAATATTAAGCTATGTGGTTAGCATATCAGGGCAAGTTTGAGCATTTGGGATGCACGAGCCAAGGGTTACACTTTTAAAGGAATGAAGGTACTAGCAGGTGGGCCTTTGCATACATAAATTCCATTAGGCAGTGGTTGTTTAATAACAGTGTCACGTCCATGATGGAAGGATTTCCATTTTTTGCAATGGCTAGACAAGTGGCAATAAGGCCATGGGTGAGGACTGTGTGGATGGTTGGTAGCCATTAATCTAAGCCTAAACCCAAGAGGACCATTTGAGGGGATAGGAAGATGGAGGTTGAGAGAATAGAAGAAAGAAATCTTGTGAGGGCAGTCCAAAAAGGCTTCATTTGAGGGCAAGTGCACCAGATGTGTAGTGGTGACCCAGAGTTCCCACAAGTCCTCCAACAGACATTCGGTGTGGAAGGATAAATCCTAGTTTAGAACCTATAGTTTGGAAGGCGTGAGATATCAGTTATTAAGAATTTTCTGTGTGGTTTCCCAATGTATTATACATTGGGAGGTTTTTAGTGGCCTTTGAAGGGCACTGTGCCATTGTTATGGTATGTAAGTGCAATTTAAGATGTTCTCCCAGTGTAGCATAGCAGAGGACTTGGTCTCCAGTGTGGGGTCAGTGAGAAGCTTATAGATAAGGGAAACACCTTTCCAACTGGATTTTTCAGTGCTGTAAAATTTTAGGCAATGCCAAAAGAAGCGAAAGAGCTGAATGAATTCTGAGGTACTTGGAAAGATCTTTAGATGGAATGTGATAGATCGTTTGTAGTTGCTATAAGGAAAGAAGCGAGGAGTGATATTAGAGATCTCCAAGTGTATTAAGGCCGCTATGTACCCAATTCGATATTGAGATGTCAGATAGAATAGTTTGTAAAGCATTTAAAGGTATATATTTCAGTAGTCGGTAAAGGATGCCTCCATTCTGTTGGTAGACTGCTTACCATATTCTGATGACAGCATTGACAGTACTGAGATAGCATTCCTGTTTGTGGTATTGTAGAAGTGATTCACTAAGAACAAACTTAGGGTTAGGTGCCAAAACCGTTGTTTCAATTTGTGGCCAGGAGTGTTGCATATCTGTCTTCCACCAATATCTGGCTTGGTCCAGGATAATTGCTTTGAAGTATGCTGAGATATTGGGTGCTCCCATTCCACCGGCAGATGTTGGCGAGTATAGAGTAGATCTTTTAATTCTGGGGTGCATTCCATTCCACATGAAGGAGACCAGAATAGCTTGTAGTTTGTTGAGGTATGATTGCAGGAAAGGAACAGGCAAAGTTCGGAACACGTACAATATATGAAGTAAAAGTTACATTTCGGTAAGTGCTATGCGTCCGACCAATGATGCTTAAATATGTTGTAAATCCTAAGCAGTTTTTTGTAGTTTGGTCACTAGGTGGGAGAAGTTTAGGAGAAGTAGGCGAGAAGTAGTAGTTAGGCGAATATCTAAATATGAGAGAGTAGAATACAGGGGCCAAGAAAAAAAAGGTGTGCTGTGTAATGCTATGCTTGGTGTTAGGCTCCATATTTGCTACAATCATACACGATTTAGAGTAATTTATTTTGTATAAGGATGCCTTCCTGAAAAGGTACAATACTTTATTTACTTGAGGGAATACAGTACAACATACAGTCCTCCAGGCTGGAGGAAAGCTACAGCAGGTGCCTGCTATATTCACTAATTTACTTATTTAGGTGTGTCTTTGCTTTTTCTTACATGACTGGTATTGACATAAACTTTTACAGCTTCTCACTCATTGGTCAAATAAAGCACACTGCTGATTGATGTTGTTTGTCAAGTGACTGTTCTTTGAGCAGATTAGCAATTCTGGAAGGGCTCACTTGCTCCAATTATCCTAAATAGAAAGGGATAGAGGGGAATCAGACCATGTATGGCTAATGGAGTTATATTATTCTGAATGGCACACACAATGTTTATATTTATGCACTACCTGAAATGGCAGCATAGCCCACTTATTGATGTGTCTTAATTTTTTATTTGCTTGGTGTATTTTATTTTAATTAAAGGACTTTTGTCAAGTGTCTGCAAGTATCTACTGGTCTAGTACACATAATGGAGGAGGGGTGGGTCCTGGTGCTGCATTTTATGGAAAATGTCTTGTGTTGTAAACATCTGTGAATCAAGGACCCCCATTCACAAAGAAAACCATAAACAAATGAGATCTAATTATTTCAAAATAATTTGTTCAAGGCTCGTTTCACACTGCCGCAAGTTGGAATCTGACTTGTGAGACTCGTGACATATGAAATCCCATGTTAGTCAATGAGAGCTGCCTTAATTAGCACTACTGAAGTCGCTCCGACTTAGGAAAAGGTTTCTGGACTACTTCAAGGCTACTTTTTTCTAACTTCTATTGTCTTCTATTCTATACTTCTAGCAAAGTAGTACTCAAGTCACCAGGAAGTCGCCTGGCAAAGTCGCAGCTCAAGTCGCAGCAGTGTAAACTGGGCCTGAATTGATTATTTTGATTTTGGCTTTGGGGTCCATAGTTCAATAAAGAAACGGGCCATGTTGGTTCAATTAGCATTTAATTCCAAAATAAGTACCCACAAACACTCAGCGGGTACAGAAAGGCTTGACCCCAGATAGCAAGAATAACTTGCCACACATTTGTGGCAGTGTTGAATCATAAGTCTCATTAACTTGCTGCACATTTTCACTGGCAAGTTGTACACTTGCAGAGCACTTGAAGCACAAGTTCCAGTTGACACTTTTTCCGAATTTGTAGCATATTTGGGTGGCAAATCTCTATCAAGAGCAAAGTTGCAGTGGTGAGTCTACAGCAAGAGCTCTGCAAGTCACAGTGACCCCTGTGGTGGGATGACTATTACATAACATAACTGAACCAGAACTTGCAGCAGACTTGCAGAATGTTTGCAGAGAAAGCTGATCTGGAGTCATGCAATGCAGACTTGCTGCAACTGTGCAACAAATTTGTGATGCAGCTGAGTTGCTTGCTATCTGGGATAATGCGAGCCTTCCTGCACCTGCAGTAAAACATGCACTGTTGTTTGGCAGGTGTGGGGGTGCCAATAAATCTAAGAACTGTGAGGTTTTCCTGAGGCCGCATTTTTGGAAAAGGTGCAGGGACCTTTTCCCATTTTCAGTAGCTACAGCAGCCCATTCAAATGAAAAGGCTGCTGTGCCCCGCAAAGGCAGCCACCAAAAAAAAAAAAAAACATTGTGGTGATCGTTAAACCAATTAAAAAAAAAAAAAAAAAAAAAAAAACATTGGAGCAAGGTATTTGAATCCAGCTTTTACAAAGGGAAAAAATAGCCCAACTCGTGTCTGTATAAAAAGGCTTAGAAAACATGGTCTGTGTGCTATTTTTAACAAAAATGGAGGGTGCTCTGAAAAAAACTAAATAAATACATGCATGTACATTGCTTACTAGCATCTGGGTATTGTTTCCAAGAAAGAATTGCAAGAAAAAAAAGCAAAGCCTTGTGAAAAAAAAAAAAATATTGTCTAGCCATAAAAATAAACCATCAAAAAAAACACAAAAAACCTGATAACATAACACTGAACAACATACTGCATAATGAAACATCATAAATATGCACGGGATACTTTGTGAAATTTAAATTATTCTTATGAGAGAAATAGCAACACTATGCAGGATGTTTTTGTTTGCTTTAGTAATGTGGAGAGGGATTATAATGCCTGTCGGGTTTTCATTGCTGTCTGTGCTTCCGTTAGGGAAATTCACTTTCTCCTGTGTTCTGTTATCACCAATAGTGAAACTAAGAAAAAAAATTTAGGTTGTCACTAGAACAGGAATAGAGGAGAAATCATTCAATGGAAGCACTAGTTCTGGTGACCATGGTGACAATCAGGGATTCCCTCTTCTTTCCTGTTTTGGCTTTGGGGGGAAATGGTTATAACCCTTTAGTTCCATTTTAAACATAAACCACAATGAGTCCATATTATTCAAATGGCAATGTATGCAGTGAAGTGAGAGAGACAACAGTTTTCTCATTACTTTACACCAGGGTGAGGCTCATATTTAGTAATATAAATTAAATCCATGCATACATGTAAAGCAGAAGACAAACTAGTATAGTTTGGCCAAAGGAAGCATACATAACTGCAGATCTTTATATAGCATGGATGTGGCTGTGCTATTTGAGGTTGGCATGAAATAAAGTGGCAAAGGCCATATTGTTATGTATGCCTGGCTAACACAATGTAGGGAGGTTGGCACATGCACATTTTAGAATTGAACCTGTTTTTAAATTTCTTTTTGGCTTCCATTTGTTTTGATCCCCTGCAAGGGATATAGGAGTTTATACTATTACCATGGCAATGCCTACAAAGAGAGACTTTTATACTGAATCCAAACTAATAAGGTTCAGACTGTGGTACATGTCCCCATTGGGAACATACATTACACCTAATAAAGATGCCAAGGTTTGAATTTTGGACACCATCATTGTCTTTCTATTCTTCTCTATGCAATCAAACCAGATCATAGTGAATAAAAGAATACAGTAGAGTATGTGAGCGATTAGCTCAGTAGCAAAGTGTGCAGGACCCCCTGGATGGTTCACAGCACAGTAAAGTAGGCATCTACTTGATGAATCATCAATCATCTTCAAACTGTGTGTGAAAAGTATAAATTAGCTGGGAGAAGCCATATCAATGTTCTTAGAACAGTGATATGGCTTCTCCCGGCTAATTTATATTTTTCACACACAGTTTGAAGATGATTGTAGAACAGTGATATGGCTTCTCCCGGCTAATTTATACTTTTCACACACAGTTTGAAGATGATTGTAGATTCTACAATCATCTTCAAACTCTGAGTGAAAAGTATAAATTAGCTGGGAGAAGCCATATCACTGTTCTTACAACAGTGATATGGCTTCTCCCGGCTAATTTATAGTTTTCACACACAGTTTGAAGATGATTGTAGAACAGTGATATGGCTTCTCCCAGCTAATTTCTAGTTTTCACACACAGTTTGAAGATGATTTTAGAACACTGCTATGGCTTCTCCCGCTAATTTATACTTTTCTCACACAGTTTGAAGATGATCCACATCCACCTCCATTTTTGATTTTTTTATGTGATTTTTTTTTTTTAATTATTTTAAGTTATTTCCCTATCCCCATTTCTTTGTAGGGTACTTGTCTGACCCTTACCCCCATTTTCCTTCCTTTTGCAGACCTCTAGGACTTTCTAGGACTTTGTTACAGCAATTTTCAAAACTTTTATTAAATTACCAGAACCCCGGACCCGAACCCAGACTTTTTTGAAAAGTCCGGGTTCAAGTCCGGGTCCCGGACACCCAAAAGTTCGGTACGGACCAGAACTTTACAGTTCGGGTTCGCTCAACTCTAATGATAACCTTACAGACATCAAGGAGGAAGAGGAAATCTGAGAAGGTTTTTCCCCTTTCCCCCCACTTTTCCTTATGTGTTTTTGCCCTTCAATAAAGTGTTGGGTCTGTAAAATCTTTTCCCTTCCCTTATCCCTCCTTGACATACTCCATCACACCCGCTGTTTTTGAAGCATGTTGTACAGTTGGTTTGTTGTTGCAGTGCCATGTAGCATGTGTGGAGCAAGAGTTCATCTCAGACACTGCACGTCTGCCATTGTGCCACTAGGTTTTTTGGGGGTACTTTAGGGGCCACAAAATGCTAATTCCCATTTAATTTGTATTTTGGCAAGTTAGGCTAGCTCCCACTTTAAAGAGATACCATGCTAATGTTTAAAACATGTATGTTTGTCCGTGCTATGTTGATTTAAAAGTGTGGTTAACCACAAAATAGCTTGCATATATCTCCATTCCCATGCAGTTTGATAAAGTATGGAAAGTGCAATACCTCAACCAGTGATATCCCTATGGACAGCCAGATGTAAACGGATGTGTAAGTTTACATCTGGCTACCTCTAAACGGTCACGTTTTGGTCAGAAAATGGAAAAACAGAAAGGGACGCAACCCTTTTCTTTTTTTTTCGAAACCTGGACAAACTCAGAGGTAGGCAGAAGTAAATAAATGGACAAAAGTCCATAGAGCTGCATGGAGCGTTTGCTCATGTCCCCCGTAAAACCAATAGGCAGACCTGCTCAAAAAGTTCTACGCTCTGCAAATCTATTGGTGAGATCTTTGTTTGTCTGGACATTTGGAGTGTCCACAATGTCTTCCCACCTCTGCTGGATTGAATATTTGTTTTACATTAAGAAGAGCCTAACACTTCCGGTTCCGGCGCCTGATGTGAGAGGAGCAGGACGCAGCAGCTCCGACAAGCCTGCCTACAAAAATGGCCCTGTACACCCGCAGACGGAGAGCGACCCCCCCCAGCGGGCGAACCCATGGAAAGGTACCTGGTACACAGCTCCCCTCCAGCACCCTCCCCGCAGGCCGACCACAATACAGGGAGGGGAACGAACGTTCCCATTATGGCCGGCGGAGGCCTGCAGCACAAGGCATGGACACTTGCCCCAGACACACACGGGCACGGCCAATCCCTCTGCGGCCTTCACTATCTCCCCCAAGGGGATCGTAGACCAATATGCTGGCCTTGCCTAAGCAGTAGCCACCCTCCTGTCACCAACAATAACGGCAGCAGTCGATAGGGCCATAGCAGCGGGGATGGCTCAGTTAAGCAAGGAGCTAGGCGAGCAAGGCATACGCCTTACGGACATTGAGTGCAGAGTAAGAGAAATTGAGGATGAACTGCAAGCCTCCTTCACCGCAGAGAATCAAATGAAACACACACAACAATATATTTTGGACAAAATTGATGATTTAGAGAATCGTTTGAGACAAAACAACCTCCGGGTCATAGGCCTTCCCGAATCGTTCGGTACGGAAGCCTTAATGGACGTTTGTTCCGTTCGTATCCCCAGGCCCTGGGCTTTCACTCTCTCTGCACCGTAGAGAGAGTGCATAGGGTAGGAGCGCCCTCTAATGACTGGCACACGCACATTGTGAAATATCTCAATTACGCGGACAGAACCAATTTACTTAAATTGTTCCGCAACTCCAAAGCATTACAGCTTGATGGGAATAAATTGCTCCTTTTTGCGGACTATTCCCAGGAGGTCTCCAGGCGACACAAGGCCTTTCAACAAGTCTGCTCCACGCTCTATCAAAAGGGGTTACGGTTCTTATTAGCCTATCCGGCCACTTCGCGCTTTACGACCCCTAGCGGTGATCAAAAAACTTTCCAGTCACCGGAAGAGGCAAAACATTTCTTGGAGTCCTGCCTACACCTCTCTATGGACACATCCTCACCGCCTGAGAAATCTGCTCCCGGTTCAGGCCCCTCTCACAATCAATGGAGCCCACACAAGGATCTGCCCAAGAAGCTGCGACTCACTGGCGTCTCCCGATCTAATAGATGGGCCTAAGGACAAACTCTCTCCTATCATCTCGTCTCCCCGTATAATGGACTTGGGTGATGTATAACATGTTCATGCCACCACCCTGTCCAATTCCCTCAATGTTCTGCATTTGTATATTCTAACAGGGAATCATAGGCAATCCAATATTGCCTGCCACCACCCTGAGCTACTCCCCTCCCTGTTTGACGCTAGTTTACTCTCCTATGGTTTCTTTTTTGATCTTTATGCATTGTCTCTGAATCTCAGAATGTTTTGTGATTGTTTGACTTACACAACCTTCCCGAGATCACCACCGCATACCCGGCTCAATATATAAAATGGGAACGGTGTTGCCCAATTGCCCATCCATGGGTTGCCCGCCTGTGGGGGCTGGCTCGCCGCTCGTAGACGAGGGGCCCTCACCATGCATCACTCTCGGGAACGCTGTGTCGACACTAATTTCGCATGAGGAAAAAAGTGAAGTACAGTCCTTTAAGGGCATAGTTCTGTTACTTAACTTTGCTAGTTTTTAGACTGTTTGGTGGTCCACTTCCAACCAGCCCGCACCCCCCCCACTCCCCCCCAACATCATTGCTCTATCTACCACACGCACCACAATGCATACACCCTACCTTATACAGTCAGGTCCCCATTATGTTGCCAGCGCAGCTGCTCACCTCAGATACCACAACATCCTCGCTATAATCCATCATACCCAGGCTCCTTCTTGAACATAATATCCTGCAATGTGAAGGGACTCCGGTCACCCTGTAAGAGACTAGCTGTCCTAAGACACTTAAAAAGATTGAAGGCTGATCTGGCGATATTGCAGGAGACCCATCTCCCCACCACTGACTTCCCCCGTCTACGCAAGTTGGGGGTAGGCCAAGTTGTCGGCTCCCCTTCTGCAGGGAAAAAAGCCGGTGTTATATTGCTAATCAATAGGAGTACCCCTTGTGAAATCCTCTCCACACACACAGACCCAGAAGGCCACTTCTTTACAGAAGTCTTGAGAACCCAGAACAAATGTTGGGCCCTGACAGCGGTCTACGCCCCCAACTCCCATTCTCAATCATTCTTCCGCACCCTGACTGAGCACATAGCCCCCCACTCTCACCTACCACACATTTGTGTGGGGGACTTCAATTGCTTTATGTCCCCCATAGAAGACAGATCTAGGGATAAAACGAAAACCCAACCGCCACCACCAAGCCCCTCTACATTGCTTTCCCAATGGGCAGACAGCCTCCAGCTCGCGGATGTTTGGTGACTACACAACCCAGAAGGCAGAGACTTCTCCTTCTTCTCTGTTCCCCATATCTCACTATCGAGAATTGACTATTTCTTTGTGAATCATAATATTCTGACCACTGCAAAAGACCCAGTTATACACGACATTGCGATCTCTGATCATGCCCCAATTTCTCTCCGCCTGTCGGACCTATCTAACCCTAGCACCCCCAAAATTTGGAAACTCCCCTCATATCTGGCAAACAACAACTCCATCAAACAAATTCTTAGAGACACTTAGACAGATTTCACTAGCACCAACGCGCCCCACCTGAGTGATCCCAACCTATTCTGGGAAACGAGCAAGGCCATTTTGTGGGGCAGGATCCTTTCCTTTGCCTCTACTTTTAAAAAAAGAGTCTCCTCAGAGTTCCTTGCCACAAGCAATTTTCTCCGCGCTGCACACCTACTTCTCTCAGCTGACAATTCCAAACAGAGCAGAGAGACTTGGTGCGCAGCCAAGGAGAAGTTTGACATCTGGGCAGAGACGCAAGAATGGATACATCACTCCATGAATTGAAATTCCACAAATTTGGCAACAAGCCAGGCAAGTTGCTGGCCCGATTATGCAAAGGCCCCCATACAATATCCCACATAGCTGCACTCAGGAACAATGAGGGCAATATGACTTCCTCCCCCCAAAATATCAACTCTGTCCTTCAAGACCTCTACACATCCCTATATGATCCTGAACCCATTGATGTAAAAAAAGCCAAGGATTTCCTTAGGCTCACAAATAGCCCCAGAGCTACTGAATAGCTTGAATGCCCCAATCACGAAATCTCTAGAACAATAAAGAACCTCACTCCGGGCAAAGCCCCAGGCCCTGATGGGTATACTGCAAAATTTTTTAAACTTACTGAGTCCTTTATCACTCCGACCCTTCAATCGGTATACCAAGGCATTCTCGATGGCAATGCCTACCTGCCCATGGGACTTCAGGCCCTCATAAAACTCATTCCCAAATAGGTCAAAGACCCTATGGACCCTGGATCATATTACCCCATCTCCCTCCTAAATATTGACTCTAAAATCTTCACTAAAATAATTGCCTCATGACTGGCACTGATCATGCCATCTCTTCTCCACCCAGTGCAGGAGGGCTTCACTCAGGGTAGGTCAGCCACCTCCAATTTTATGAAGATCCTTGTGGTTCTGGAGTGGGCGAAGGCAGGGGAACGTCAGAGACACAGCGATCATAACATTAGACGTGGAAAAAGCCTTTGACAACGTGAGTTTTCATTGGCTCAAGCTGGTACTCGATGAATTTGGCTTTTCCGGCCCCTTCCGCCATTTAATTGATGCTATGTATTCTGCTCCCTTGACGAGGGTGGTAGCATCTGGCACAGTCTCCGACGCGTTCCGTCTCCACAAGGGAACTAGACAGGGGTGCCCACTGTCTCTACTCTTCAATCTGGCCCTAGAACCCCTCTCAAGATATTTAAATTCGTATCCCACACTTTCCGGCTTCCGCATAGGCTCCCAACTACTGAAAACTGCCCTGTTTGCGGACGATATCTTAATATTCTCCGCTAACCCAGAGGCGGACATGCTAATAATCAAAGATATCTTCGCCTTGTTCCAACAATGCTTAGGTCTTCATATAAACTTTTCAAAAAGTGAAATCCTTCCACTAATCTCAGCCCTAACCTCCCAATGGGCGACATCCTCCGTATTCCCCCTCGCCAAAAATTCCATTACATACCTGGGTATCAAAATAGGAAAAACCCCCTCTTCCATCTATCATCTAAACATTGTCCCCACAATCCAAAACATTACACAAGAGCTGAAGCAGTGGGCAACACTCCCGATTTCCCTTATGGGTAGATGTCGCATCTATAGAATGGTCACATTCCCGAAACTGCTGTACCCACTACAAATAATTCTGTTACTATTGAAACACAAAGATGTAACCAAATTACACTCCGCACTCTCCGCTTTCCACTGGTGTGGGGGCAAACCCCGCATTGCCCTATCCAAACTCTTCCATCCAAAAACAGAAGGGGGAGTCAACCTTCCCAACACAAGGCTATATGATCTGGCCTGCCTTCTGACGGTAGGTTTGGACTGGACTACCAACTCATCTAGCTATTGCAACTATGTGCTTGAGGCAGAATTGTCTTCTCCCTACATCATCTCCAACCTCCTTTACTGTGGGGTCAAAAACATCCACTTGCATCTCCAGAACAACATCTTGATTAGAGACACTGCAGTGGCATGGAGGGAAACCCTTAAACTTTGCAAGACACCCCATCATCTACCAGAACAACTGGTCATCCATGGGCATCCCCTCTTTCCCCAGGAGGACTGAGAGCCTTTATTCAAGCAATGGGCCACAAAGGGCCTCACTAAATTCAGCCAACTATTGAACATCTCAAAATGCACCCCTTTACCCCCCTCGCAACTCCTAGAGCAATACAAACTACCTGGGCACCAATACCTCCACCTCCTCCAGGCTACTGCTTTCACTTCCAGCCTGGGCCCTCTAGCACGATCCGCTACTATCATTGACTCTTTCATCCAACGGGGCCTGCATAAAATCTCAGACCTTTACAAAAGCCTTCAGTCTCACGTTGCATCGGTCACAGGGAAATCAACGCCTGCAAACTGGGAAAAAGACCTGAATTCACCAGAGGCTCTCCAAACTGTGCTAAAGGGCTATACTCAAACTTGTACAGTAATTGCAAATGAACAATGGAGAGAACAGCAACTTAAAATCCTTCACAGAGCTTACATTCCCTTCAGACCCTCTAAAGGGGATACCACCTCAATGCTTTGTCCCTGGTGCAAGACCGTCAAACCCTCGCTGATACACAAACTCTGGATCTGTCCAACAATAAGATCCTTCTGGAACGAAGTTGAAAAGTTCACAGCCAGGTGACAGGTCTCACGCCTCATGGAGGCATTTACCCTCTGGTCTTTGGCAACCTAGAAGCAATGACACCCCCTTTAAATAAATCCCAAACCGCAACTTTGCGACAACACAAAGCCTGGATCTCTTCTTGCTGCATGACAACCCACAGGGCCATCCTGCACAAATGGATCTCTCCTACTCCCCCATCTCTTGAGGAGGTCAAGGCAGATCTCTTCAAACTGCTGATAATGGACTACCTAGAGATGAAGACGACAAACCACCAGGAGACCTTCTCCTTTACACACAAGTGGTAACCTTGGCTGGAAAGAGAAACTTACAAAACAACCAAAGAATTCTCCAAAAACATACTCACACTGTCACCTCTACTATGACCCAACCCTAGGAAACACTTGGCACTCCAGAGAAAGGAGGTGATTGCTAAGCATAACCCGATGCTGGTCCTGCTTTGGCTCATGAACAAGTCTCCTCCCCCCAATGTCTCTGACCCCTGCTACAAGGCCACCTCCATGCCTCTACGAAGCAGCTAAACATGCACTGCCTCTACGGACTGACCATCCCCCTTCACTACCCCACCCCTACTAATGCCTGGACACCTATACTTACAAATTAATGGACCTGAATAGCTGGAACTCTTGCAACCTTTTCATTCACCTGGCATGACTCTTTCCACCTCATCCCATGTTGATCTACAGTTAAAAGCTGCTTCTCATGTTTTAGTAAGATGTTGGATATCCCCCCCTCCCTTCCCTCATTTCCCTTGCCCCTTATACTACCATTCTATACAAGTGCTTTGTATGATACGGCTTTGACCTTTTGTATTTCCAAAAAAAAAAATCAAATAAAATATATTTAAAAAAAAAGAAGAGCCTAACAAGAGATACTGGAATATGCAAAGGTGACCAGGAACTCTAATGGTCCCACATACACAATAAATCGGCAGTGGAGGCCATATGGGACATAGGGGTGCCACCCCCCTAATCCATGCACCCAGCCCCTAATCTACATGCAGGGAGCCGGACGCATGGATTCCAATGGGGTCTTTTTTTTGAAGCACATGATTAGAGCTGGAGACTCTAATTGGCTTAAAAAAAGAGTGCTGTGCTGTGCTTTGGTGCTGTGCTTTGCACCCAAGCCCATCCTGTTGTGTGGCATTAGCAAATTAATATTCACTAATGTCTTCCTGTTTCTCCTCCTGGCCAATCAGGAAGCTGGTCTTGAGACCCCATTGGCTGGGAGTCCTAAGATCCCATTGGCCAGGAGTCTGAAGAGGAGGGAGGAGGCCGGGAGGAGAAGCGGCAGCCAGGACATGGAGAAGACAGAGGGGGGAAGCCACGGGTTGGAGCAAAAGGGGGATGTTTGTGGTCGGGTCTGTCTGCCACCCCCCCGACCGATGGAGCAACAGCCGCCACTGTAAGTCAGTAATAACAATATACAGAATTCCCTATTGGGGAACTAAATAACTAACTATAACTAAAACATCACTTCTTGGTGGACTAGTGTTTTTATCTGTGCAATGCATTACATCCATTAAAGTGTTATACAAAGGCTGAAAGAAGTATTTCATTTAAACATGTTTTTTTCACACATTAACATTAATATTAACAAACTGATCTGTTTTGCAATGCTTATTATAAATTCTAATTAGAGGCATCTTACAGCTGGCATCAGTCTTTATTGGTGATAAGCAAAACCACACTGATCCCTGACACAATTAGTTTGATATGCAGCAGATTCTGAATATTTAACAAGAGAACAGAGGGGAGTGAAGATAGAATGTTCCCACACAGTTCATAGACAGTTTGGAACAAAGAAGAGATCCCATAGCAACTGTACACTTTAAATTTGATGTATCAAGTAGAATCACATGTACAGTAGAATAATGACAATACAGCCCAAGTAATGCACAACATGCTCCTGAATAGGTGTTTGTAATAATAAATTGCTTACACTGATAAAGAAACTGCAGCAGTGTAGTGGCACAGCTAACTAAACAGCTAAAGCATTGTCTGTCTTTTGAAACCTTGATGCATATGAGTGATGCTAATCTCCTGCACCCCCCTCGATGTTAGTTTATGTCTACACACATGCACTCCAGTGATGAGTGGGTGGAATTTCTCAGGGTGGATTTTCCAATGGTGATAAGGGAGGACTCTGAGTGCATAATGTGTGGTTTGTCTCTGTCAGATGTCTGTGCGAGAGAATAGCAACATAAAAGAATAAATGGAAGACAGGGACAGAACATTTTTACTCTCTAACATGAAGTGCTTGAACAAGGGCCTTCATGGAAGGTACTATTTAAAAATGGCTATACACTATACAATTTGATTGTACAATCTCTGTACAATCTTCTTGAGATTTACCAAAATTATGTAATATGTATGAGGACAAAGCACAATCAGATTGTATATTAGATGGTCAGCCTTAAAGCACTGTTACCTTAAATAAAAAAAAAAAGATTGTCCGGTTCCAGCGCCGTATGGAATAGACCTCCAGCTCAGCTCCCACTGAAGGGCCTAAAACCTGCATATAAAACCGGCCCCATCACCCGATCAGTACCCCTAGCATACTCCGCGGCCCCCTATGCCAGAAATCAAGGCTGCAGCAGATTGAATGAGGCCGAACACTGTATCTCCAATTTAAAAAATGCAGGGCTCTGAACAAACGCAAGAAAAAAACAACCAGTTTATCCTCCAGAAACTGGGAAACCCGGAGAACCCTTCGAGATGGAACAATCTGCACTTTTTGGGGGTCCCAGAGTCGCTCCAAGCTCCAAACCTAGCAGACTTCTGCACATGCTGCATCCCAGAAGCATTAGGCCTAGCAGCCCCAGCAGTGGTGGAAAGAGCTCACCGCCTGGGTCCCTACACCACTGACTGAAATACCCCGAGGCCCATCATCACAAGATATCTAAACTACGCCAAAGAAATTAATATCCTGCAAAAAATCAGGCAAGCAAGATCCCTACAGATAGATGGCTTTAAAATACAGATTTTTGCAGATTACTCTGCTGAGGTCTCAAAGAAGAGAAAAGCGTTCAAACCAGACCATGTGCTCACAACTCTTCCAACAACAGGTAAAATTCACCCTGGCCTTCCCAGCAGTCCTGTGAGTCAAAGCACCCAATGAAGAACAACTGGCGTTCCACGACCCATCAGAAGCGGAACTCTTCATAAGATCTCTGTGTACCCCTGCTCACTCCAACACAGCCTCTGCAAACCACTCAACGCCTTGACCACTGGACCAAAGGAGCCCTCACAAAGACTCACCCAAGCAACTGAAATACTCCAACTCAAATACTCATCCTAACCAACGCTGAGTATCCTCATCCCTCCAACACCTTCCTACTCAACTCCTTAGGCAAGGACGGGTAACTATAATCATCATTCTCCCCTTCACAGAAAATGCTCAACTTTTATCTCAGTAACCAACCAGGTCTCGCGCAGACCAAAGACTCTTGGTCAATTGACCACATCTATTGTTCTGCATGTCATTAATCTATAGCATAGTGCATTGCTTTTTCCACGTGGTTTTGACTGCTGAGATACCCCCCCCACCACCACCTCCCTAACTAGCAACATCAGGCTCTCCTTAAACCACGTCAAGTGGGCCTAGTAGGAGTTCTTTCCACATGAGCCGTTCTACTGGGAGCTGATTCTCACAGCCTATCCATTTGGAAAAAAGTGAAGTTCCATGCTAGCTCAGTATTATGCTTTTCTCTTATGTTTTCCTCTGTTCAATACCTCTTTCCCCCTCTGCTTCCAGAACACATCCCATGTTCACACACCTCTGCACTAACTCCTTCCAATCCCCAAACACCAATTAGCCAGGCCACCACCGAGCCCACCTTTCGCCAGGATGTCAGTCCCACACAACAACAGCTTTCACAGATCTTAACTCCCAACCCCCCTCCATAAAAATGTTCTCATAGAATGTGAAAGGACTTAGGTCCTTCTTTAAAAGGACTAAAATTCTTTGCCACCTCAAAAGGTTAAAAGCGGACATTGCCCATATCCAAGAATCCCACCTCTCTTCCTCAGACTTCCACATAATTAAAAAACTATGGGTAGGTACAGTTTTAGGCTCTGAGGCCTTAGGTCGCAAGGCTGGGGTCCTTATCCACAAAAACCTGGCCTGTAATACAGTATCTGATGACAGACAATCAGATTAATCACTGCTCATGTTCAAATAGCCAACAAAGATTACTTGATCACATATGTATATGCTTCCAACAACCCAGGGAAACACTTTTTCAGTGACCTCTCTGTATCACTTTTAAAGCACCCACATCTCCCCCATATTGTAGGTGGAGACTTCAACACCATAATGCACCCATTAGAAGACAGATCCTCCCCCAAACACAACCATCCCCCACAAACAGAACCCGATCCAACTCATTTTGCAACCACAATGAGCTCCCTTCAACTCATTGACATCTGGAGATTAACACACCCAGCTGACAAAGAGTCCACCTTCTTTTCCCACCCACACAACACCCTCTCCAGGATAGATTGTTTCTTTTGCACACATCCATTAATACCCAAAATAGTGGAAGCGGAAATCCACAACATAGCAATCTCCGATCATGCTCCGATATTGATAACACTGCACCTCACTGACCTACAATGACCCCCTAACATATGGAGATTCCCCTCCTATCTCCAAAACAATATAGACTTCAAATACTTCCTAGAAAAGGCATGGCAAGAATACACTATACATAACTCATCTCACTTAGACAACCCGCACTTATTCTGGGAGGCTGTTAAAGCATTTCTTCGTGGACAAATCATCTTATATAGCGCCTCTTTTAAAAAACACACCCAATTAAACTACAGAAAAGCCAGAGACAGGCTCAGAGCATCTCAGCTCTCCCTTTCCAACTCCAACACTCAGGCAAATAGGGCCGAATGGCTATCAGCCAAGGGTGCTTTCGACACTTGGTTGGACAACATGGAGACAATGCAGAGAGCATTTCTAGATGCTAACCTACACAAATTTGGCAATAAGGCTGGCAAACTATTAGCTAGGCTATGTAAAGGTCCCCATACACCCACCCATATAACATCCTTACGAGATGCAACAGGTGCCATAAAAACTGACTCAAAAGACATTAATCAGATCATGCTGAAATTCTATGCTTCCCTATATGCCCCAGACCCCATAAATAAATCCACAGCACAATCATTCCTTGCCAAACTAACCACTTCCGTACCGCCGGACGTCATATGACGTCCTTGGTTTTGAGTGGTGATATCTGAATGGTGCCTGCAGCTGCAGGCACCATTCAGATACCGTTTTTTTCAGCAGGCGATTCCCTGCAAGATAAAAGTGATCTTAGCAGCGGATTCACTGCAAGTCCGGTCAGCTTTCCGGTCACCTCCGCTGCTTACCGGACCTGCCGGCAGCAGCGGAGATGATCCGATGCTTTCCCCCCAGTGTCTGTGAGCCGACTGAGTGGCTGAAGCCGCTCACTCGGCTCCATAACACGGCCGGCGGAAATGACGTCAGAAATGACGTCCTCCCAACGGCCTTAAAGGGCCCGATTTTTTTTTTCTTCTGTCACTTTTTTCAGATTTTTTTTTTTTTTTTGCATTTGAGTGTAAATATGAGATCTGAGGACTTTTTGACCCGGATCTCATATTTAAGAGGACCTGTCATGCTTTTTTCTATTAAAAGGAATGTTTACATTTCTTGTAATAGGAATAAAAGTGATGACATTTTTTTTTTAAAGAACAGTGTAAAAATAAAAAGGAAAAAGCAAAATAAATAATTAAAAAAAAAAAAATTTAAAGCGCTCCGTCCCGCCGAGCTCGCGCGCAGAAGCGAACGCATACGTAAGTCCCGCCCACATATGAAAACAGTGCTCAAACCACACATGTGAGGTATCGCCGCGATCATTAGATCGAGAGCAACAATTCTAGACCTCCTCTGTAATGCAAAACTGCTAACCTGTAGAATTTTTTAAATGTCGCCAATGGAGTTTTTAATTTGCAAAGTTTATCACCGTTCCGCGAGCGGATGCAATTTTGAAGCATGACATGTTGGGTATCATTTTACTCGGCGTAACATTATCTTTCACAATATGGAAAAAAATTGGCCTAACTTTACTGTTTTCTTATTTTTTAACTAAAAAAAACTGAATTTATTAAAAAAAAAGCACGCTTGTAAGACCGCTGCGCAAATACGGTGTGACATAAATTTTTTCAATGACCGCCATTTTATTCTCTAGGGTGTTAGGAAAAAAAATATATAATGTTTGGGGGTTCTAAGTAATTTTATAGCAAAAAAAACTGTTTTTAACTGGTAAGCACCAAACTCAAGAAACAGGCTTGGTATTGAAGTGGTTAAACTTACACAAGATTTCTACCACCCAACTAGAGATGTTGAATTCACCCATAACCGCAAACAAAATAATGACATCATTCGCCATTTAGCCCCCTCTAAAGCCCCAGGCCCTGATGGTCTCACTGGGGAATTCTATATGTTGATTCCAGACACTGTATTACCTCCTTTACATGCTGTATATTCAAAAATCTAGGAAGGCGGGGCCTACCCCTCTGCATGGATCTAAGCAATCATTAAGTTACTCTCAAAAAAAGGTAAAGACCCAACCGAACCAGGATCATACAGATCCATATCACTCCTAAACATTGATGTCAAAATCATATCAAAAATCATTGCCACAAGACTAGCCACCATCATCCCACATATAATTGAGTCGGCCCAATCAGGTTTTATAAAAGGCGGAACAGCCACCCTAAATATTAGAAAAGTCTTAGCAGTCCTGGAAAAAGCCAAACACTCCTCAGGGGGGTCACGCCATCATCACTCTGGATGCAGAAAAAGCCTTTGATATACACTGTGTGCAGAATTATTAGGCAAATGAGTATTTTGACCACATCATCCTCTTTATGCATGTTGTCTTACTCCAAGCTGTATAGGCTCGAAAGCCTACTACCAATTAAGCATATTAGGTGATGTGCATCTCAGTAATAAGAAGGGGTGTGGTTTAATGACATCAACACCCTATATCAGGTGTGCATAATTATTAGGCAACTTCCTTTCCTTTGGCAAAATGGGTCAAAAGAAGGACTTGACAGGCTCCGAAAAGTCAAAAATAGTGAGATATCTTGCAGAGGGATGCAGCACTCTTAAAATTGCCAAGCTTCTGAAGCGTGATCATCGAACAATCAAGCGTTTCATTCAAAATAGCCAACAGGGTCGCAAGAAGCGTGTGGAAAAACCAAGGCGCAAAATAACTGCCCGTGAACTGAGAAAAGTCAAGCGTA
>BLSH010465125.1:698092-717758 GCA_018402905.1 Glandirana rugosa
GGTTAGACCGGAGTCCTCGACTCATATAACTCAAATAATTCACGCATTTTCCTGGTGGCTTCGGGTAAAAACTGTAATGGTATACGTCGGTAAGTTTTGATGTCCCTCACGTCTTAATAATCCGTTCAACATAAAAACTCCTTATTAAAATAATAACTTGTTGTTGGTACAAGAGTTACTAAGGTTTTTGAGTAATTATAGTTTCGACTTATAAAAACCTTCATCAAAAATCAAACAAAAATCAACATCGATAAAATCCTCCTATAGACACACACGTTCACTGATAATCACACGTATTAATAATCCGTTGAATTGTTTTTTGTTTATATTTGTGAATTTTGAGATGTTATATTGGTTTCACTGCTGAAAATAAATAATTGAAATGGGTATATATTTGTTTTTTGTTAAGTTGCCTAATAATTATGCACACTAATAGTCACTTGCACACACAGATATCCTCCTAAAATAGCTACAACTAAAAACAAACTAAAAACTACTTCCAAAAATATTCAGCTTTGATATTAATGAGTTTTTGGAATCATTGAGAACATGGTTGTTGTTCAATAATAAAATTATTCCTCAAAAATACAACTTGCCTAATAATTCTGCACTCCCTGTAGTTTTGAATGGCTGCATATGGTAATGTCAAAAATGGGCTTCGGTGGTCCTTTTACGCACTTAATAAACTCAATATACTCAGCTCCTGAGGCCAGATTGGTGGTGGTGGGTCTCCTCTACGACAAATTCAAACTGCACAAAGGTGCTTTTATTTAACCTAGCCCTAGAACCCCTATCTAGATTTATCAACTACCATGCCCCCCTGCAGGGCATCAAATGCGGTGAGATAGTACTTTGCTCTATTCGCCGATGATGTTCTCATTTTTGCAGCCAACCTAGCAGCAGATATGTTACCAATAAAATACATCTTCAATGAATTTAGGTTATGCTCAGGCCTTTGTATCAATTACCATAAAAGTGAGATACTCCCAATCGGACCCTCCTCAAACCCCCCTGGACATCAAACTCACCAGTCAAGGTATGGGAACTCTCACATCACCTATCTGGGTATTAGGATAGGGAAACTACCATCCTCACTATACCATCTCAATTATCCTCGTCTTCTACATAAACTTTCACAAGAACTAAAAAGCTGGTTAAATCTCCCTCTCTCACTAATGGGAAGGTGCCATCTAGTCAAAATGGTCAGTTTTGCCCACCTACTTTGTCCTCTACAAACAATTCCACTACTTCTAAAACACAAGGATATTCAAGTCTTGAATAAAGCCATAACACATTTCATTTGGCAGAAAAGGCGGCCGTGTATAGCCTTGACCAAACTGCACCTTCCCAGGAGTGAGGGGGGCACTAGTCTGCCCAACGTTAAACTCTACAACATTGCTTGCCTTCTTAGATACAGTATGGACTGGGTCACGCAAAGCTCACGCTTCTCGAACTACAACTTAGATTCCTCAATGATTCTCCCACATTCTTTAGTGGCAATTTTACACACCAAATGGAAGACTCTACCCCTAGAATTACAACATAACCTTCTACTGCGAGACATGGCAATCGCCTGGAGAGAACACAGGAAAATGACGAGACTCTAACCATTCATATTGACATAGCTCCCAATCCGGGGAAACATCAATTTTCAAGCGGGGATGGAACATAGAATTTTCCTACTTTGGGAGTTCCATGGACTCACTAAATTCTCCTCCCATGTGATGAGACAACAGGACTTCAGCGAGACTTCATAACCATAGCAAATGAAAACTCTATCCCCAAATCCCATATCTTTTATTTCAGACAATGCACCAGCTATATCCTCGCCTCCTGCCCATATAGCAGTAAAATATTCCAGAAAAATAAGTTAGACCACTTGATCCAAGAGGGCTCCTACACAATATCAGATATATACAAACCTCTCTTACTGCAAATCGCCCTACCCTTAGCCACCTCTTCAACGGCTAAGTGGAGAAAAGACTTTCCCGAACCTGGCCTGGTAGACAAGATCATGAGTGGATACAATAAAACAATCAAACTGACCCCCAACGAGATATGGAGAGAGACTCAACTCAAACTGATTCATCGTGCCTTCATCCCATTTTTCTGGGACAAAACAAAACCTCAATCCTCGAACTGTCCACTTTGTAACCAATAAAGACCCTTATTAACCCATCGGTTTTGGTCTTATAGCTGCCTTTTGGGATCAAATTATAACATATATCAATAGCATCACCCTGCTCATGCTCCCTAAGGATCCTTTACTCCTCCTCTTCACTAGGACTAGGACAGGCAACTTTTACAATGCTCCCCCTCTTCTGACCCTCAGCTTAAAGAATGGCCTCTAATATGCCTTCTTGTTGCCCACAGATCCATCCTGAAAAACTGGACCTCATCTTCCCCCCTGACAGTGTCGCAGGTAAAAAGGGAACTGATATCCCTCCTCTACAAAGAAAAAATGAACACAGATTTTCAGTCACCCCGTGCCACCACACATTTCTACCAAAGATGGTGAGCTTTTGCCAATGCCACCCTCTCTCAAGAGGAGATTGACAAACTTAGTAACCCTTTCACATACTACAAGGGACAACCACTACAACCTGTTCAAGATAACAAGATAACCTATTGGGGAAATCAAAGGCCCACAACAGCACTGACTCTTCCTCCATCCTGGATTCTTGTACTCAGCTTGTACTGGCTATTATTACAGGATACTCTTCCAAGGTATCTCATAGCTGTTGGAAGTAGACCCCCCCTCCCCTCCACCCTCCCTTCTCCCACATATTATCCTAGTTTATACCAGCAATGTATCTTAAGGGTAATTAGACATATTGCTTTGTTTATACTCTATAGCTGTACCTTTGTTTTATTATTTACAACAAAATGTACAATTCCAGCAAGATGGACCCCCATTTTGCCATGTTGTAATGTCTTCTTGTCTATGCCTCTAATAAAAAATTTTTGAAAAAAAAAAAAAAACAGATCCTTTTCCCTTAAAGCATGTTATACAGCACAGTGTCTGTGCTGTGTAATTTGGCCCCTTCTATCACCTAAATAAAAACTGGTTGTTCTTCCCTGGTTCTGCCCTCCCCCTGTAAACTGACCATGGTTTATCATGGTCGTTGAGCCCTGACACTATGGTCAGTTTACGTGCCTCCACCATCCTCAGCTCTCCTCTCTGCTCTTCCCTGTCCTCTCCCCCCTCCCCTTCTTGCCTGTCAGCTTCATCCACTCCCCAGCCTACCCTCCTGCTGCTATCATAATTACAATATAAAATACAATACCTTTAGTGTGCGTTGCAGTGTTAATAAGATATATAGAAAACAATTGTTTTCTGTGTGTTCTAGCTGTGACCTACATTCATCCACGGCGGTAATACACGGGTCACTGACTATATGTGAACAGGACCTAAGAGATAGAGGAAAAATTAGGTATTACTCAAATTTACCCTCGCTCTGGCAGTCCCTGGTGCTGTTCTTTCTTCCTGCTTTCTTGGTGTCATCACATACAATGTAGGGCAATTACCGCTGCGTTTTATGGGGAGTTTTATGGGGAGAAGGCAGGAGTGCGACTGTAGCCATGAGAACCTTAAGTTGGCTATACACTAGTAGATTAGGTTTCTAAATGAAAAATTGTATGAAATTGTATGAAATACCCAGTATATTTGACAGCTTGACGAATGTTATTCAAAAGCACTTCTAAATCTAGTTTGCTTTTAACATTCGATTTTGCAATGAATGGACTTCACAGCAAGAAAATCACATATAGTGTTAGAAATGTGTTCATTTGTGAAAAATTTTCCAACCCACTCCTTCGAACAATGTTTTCCCACCACCAATGATTAGAAACCTGAACAAACATTCTTAAAATCAAGGCCACTTTCACACTGAGGCAGTTTTCAGGAGTTCTAGCACTAGAAATAGCCTCTAAACAATGCCTGAAAACCGCCTCAAATCTCCTGCTCATTCTTCTCAGTGTGACTCTTCACACTGGGGTGGTGTGATCACGGGACATTCACAGAACTCTTGCAATCAGCATAGGTGTATACACTGCTCCTAAACCGCACTGCCCATTGGAATGAATGAGCACCGCTGCTGAAGAGCCAGCAAAGCGATTCGGCAGCAACGCTACACTGGCACTTTTAACCTCTTTTTAACCCGCCTCAAAAGCGGTGCTGCAGTGGCGGTAAAGCATCTCTTAACAAGCGGTGCTTTACCACGACTGCGGACACGCTGCAGTGTGAAAGTGGCTTTAAATTTCCTTTTGAAAAATTTACTACTGCAAACCCAGCTTTTTGTCTGGCCATAGACGGGACAAAATGTGTCTGGTTTGGCAGGGAACGGCTGAATTTTGATCCCTGTGTGGCCATTCACATTCCACAGAAATTGATTTTTAGGTCAACTTCTATTGAATGGATGAGCTGGAAAAATGTTGTTGATCAGAGAAAATCCCACTTTTAGAATACAATATCCCAAAATGGGGGTGGGGGGATTCCTTCATCTGCCCTGTTTTTTTGGATTATTGAATCAGTTTTTTTTTTATTCATTCAGCCCACTTTAAAGCTTTAGAGCACATTTACATGGACATGGCATAGTTTTGTGCACATCTAAATGCAGCACTATAGTAATCAATGCGCCCATATATATATATATATGCACAGTTGCACCTATCTGCAAAAATGTGCACTGTGTTTAGCTGCACAGAAAAAAAATAGAACACCTCTGCGTCCAGGGCTGCACATTTTTATGGATTTAATGTGTAGATGCACATAAACTAATCACATACGTGTGTAAATGTGTAGCCATTATTTTGAATACAATAGGCATTATACACATCTTAACCACTTCAGCCCCGAAAGGATTTCACACTTTAGGACCAGAGCACTTTTTGCGATTCAGCACTGTGTCGCTTTAACTGACAATTGCGCAGTCGTGCGAAGTTGTACCCAAACAAAATATGCGTCTTTTTTTTCCCACAAATAGAGCTTTCTTTTGGTGGTATTTGATCACCACTGCATCATTTCTGATCGCCGCTATAAACAAAGGAAGAGAGACAATTTTGGAAAAAACCCAAATTTCTTACTTTTTGCTAAAATACAAATCCAAAAAAAAATATACATTTTTTTTTTTCAACGGTTTTGGCCAATTTATATTCTTCCTCATATTTGTGATAAAAAAAATCACAATCGGCGTTTATTGATTGGTTTGCGCAAGTTTCCGCGTTCACGGATGATGAGAATTCATTTCTGTTTTTTTTTTTTTTTTACTAGTAATGGCGGCGATCTGCGATTTTTATCAGTACTGCGATATTGCAGCGGACATGTCAGACCATTTTGACACTTTTTTGGGACCATTGGCATTTATACAGCGATCAGTGCTATAAAAATGCACTGATTACTGTGTAAATGCCATTGGCAGTGAAGGGGTTAACCTGCAGGGGGCACTCTAAGGGTTAACTGTGTTAGTGTTTGACTGGCAGGGGAGTGATCACGGCTTTCATATAGAGGAAGGCTGTGATCACAGCCCTTCCCCCTCTCACAGAACGGAGATCCTTGTTTACATGCACGGATCTCCATTCTTTCACTGCGGGGGTGCATCGCGGGTAGCCGGCAGAGATCTAGTCCGCCCTACCGGCTCCTTGCCCCCCCCGGGCACAGTGAGTGCACGAGCGCGCCTCCGGCGGCGTGCGCATGCTCACAGTGTGCGATCTGGCAGCCACCATCATATGACGGCGATTTGCCTAATAGAGCCATCTTGTCGCCGTCAACCTGCGGTTGCCGGTCGGCAAGTGGTTAACACTCTACACATATTTTCTGGAGGATCTTCTGACATCTCTGCCAACAAGAACCTGCGTTTATACAGAAAATATGCTTATATCCATGTAAATAAACCCTGCAGATTTAAACATTTGTAAAAGCTTTATATCAGGATAGCTCCACCTGGAGTTCCCCACTATTAATTATCATCTACAGATATAAAATCAAACTTGTCCTCTGGTCATACCATGTCGTAGGACGCATGTGTCACCATGTCTATGTGCACACTAAAATGTCCCCCAATTTTTGTTTGTGTACCTTCTATAGCTAAGTTATGTTAAAGCAGGCTGTGTCCCTGTCCCCTGTCATTGTAAACTCTGTTTCGCTCCCTGTTCTTAGGGCGAGGGTAAGAAACCAGTAGATTGCGGACAAGTGACTAGTAGATTGTGGTTTGGTCTTCCTGACTCCCCATTCCAGAGCATCAGAGTGCAATGCAGAAGTAAAGTTGGAGCTGTAGTAGGGAGCAAGAGCCGCATAAGCCGATACCTCCTCTGTAGTGCTTGCTCCAGTCCCATGCAGAGTGATACCAACTGCACTCCACCTCTTATCCCAGCTAATGGTCTCCAGAGTGGTGCCAGCAGCAGTAAAGAGGAGATCTTCAGGTTAGTGTGAAGCAATACCCTGGGCATATTAGTATAAGGCTGCTTTCACACTGATGTGCTGCAGATTGCCTGCACCGTAGGTGCAATGCAGTGTACCTGCATCTTTCCTGTGGCTTTGCTGTGCTTAGCCATAGACTTCTATTATATCCTACAGGTTTAGTGCACTTTCTGAAAGCGCACCAAAACTCCTCAATTTTGGAGTGCATTCAGAAAGTGCACCACACCTGCAAGATATAAGTCTATGGCAAAGCGCAGCCAACTCAGGAAAGTTGCAGATGCACTGAACTGCATGTGCAGGCAAGCCACAACTCATCAGTGTGAAAGCAGCCTTAAGCTGGATACACACTATACAATCTTCTTTAGATTTTTTCCTTTAGATTTACCAAAACCATATAATATGAGGTCAAGCCTTAAGAGTTTCAATTTGTATGCAATCAGGCAGGTCCTTGCACTTCATGGTTTTGTTAAATCTAAAGGAAATCAGACAACAAAAGTTGTATAGTGTGTATGGGGTTTTTTTAAGGGTTCATTTAGAATTGCAGTTTTGGGGGTGGTAAAACCCCATAGTTAAGATGTGTTTATATGTCCTGTCATGGTTGGTGGGTGTCACCTGCCAAGCATGATTCATTCAAGTGAAAGAGGCCACTCTGCAAGGGCCCTGCAACCTTGTGCAGTACAGCAAACAAGTGGTTAAAGCAGACAGCGTTGTGCTGTGTTCTCACCACCTGCTTTAACCCCTTGGACCCTGAAGAAGCATGCAGCTATTGGGCACTTGCAGAGTGGCCCCATTTACTTAAATGGGTTGCGATTGGCAGACAGTAGCATATCCTGGAAGCCACAGGGGGTTTAATCCCTGCTGCGGCATGTGTAGACCTTTGCCTGCTAACTTAGCAGCTAAAAAAGGAGGTAGGGATTGGGGCAGTAAACTTAACCGCTGGGTTTTTCCATCCCCAACTTTATATGTGAATTAGCCCTAAGTGTGCTGGTGCAGAATGCAACTTAAGGCTCAATTTACAAGTGCAGCAGACACTGAAGCTCATCTGAAAAGTGATCTAAGTGTGTTTGACAGGTGGTGAGGAGGCAATATGTTGCCTCCTCGCCATCTGACTTAAATCCATGATTGCCATGCAATGCACACAATTGTGATATGGTAATACGGCATTAGAGGTTTAAATCAGGTGTGAGAAGGTGACACTGTGCCCGGTGATCTTTGACTTCTCCAATGTTGTTCAGGAAATCTCCACCTCTTTAAGGTTGCTTACCCCTATCTTAGGGGGGTGACTCACTTTTGTCTCTCTACCATATAAGCCTTGTTCTTTTCTCCAATAATAATTTTTGAATAAAAATTTGTAAAAGACTTTTGATGGGTTCACCTTTGGAACATGTTTCATGTTCCACCCATATTTAGAGTGGAACCTGTAACATGGTCTGGCTCCTGCCCCCACCCCACCCCTGTGACAGCAGGTGGGGTTCTCCTCCCTGCACCCACTGTCACTTTTTAAAAATAGTTTAGACGTGCATGGTTCTGCCCACACAGCCGCGTCAGCTCTGAAAATGGCAACCTGGTACTAGCAACAGAGGGTGCAATACTGTGAAGGCTCCTGTTTAAAAAAAAATGATACATGCACTTTTTATTTTTATTTTTTACTTGTACAAATATTATTTCCTATGTAAAGGTGAACTTAGACTTTAAATTAGCATGCTATATCTTTGAAATTTTAGTGATTGTATTTTCAAATACTTTAATGCACTTGCCGTGACAGAGAGCAGCAGCAGCTAATCTATGGCATTTTTTTTTTCATTCCATCTAAGGCTTTCCTGCTTTAATTCTGCCTTCTAAAGCGGAGGGAGGATTGGCTAGTGCTGAAATATCCATTGGGTGGCAGTAACGGTATCTTTTTTATGACTTGCAGTTGCAGCAGGCTCCGAGAGTGCATTCAATCAAATGAGGAGATCTTATTGAAACACTGGATTCATTTATGTATTGCAGTTTCTCCCCCCTTTTTTTCTGTCTATCTCTGTCTCTCTATTACCTCCCTCTTTGCCTTCCTCTCTGGTCCCTTGTTTTCTGGATGCTGGCTGTTAATCAAGTTTCCTTGTGTGCTGTGCTCTTGTCCTCTGTATTGGAGATTAGCATCATCCGGGAGCTAACACAACTGATCTGAATCCTTTCCTTTTCTCTTTTACCACCTTCTTCTTTATCGTCTTCATTTGGAAGTGCTAGGACCCAGCAGACATCCATTCAAACAGCAGGAGTTCTTTCACATAGCAGTACAGCTCAAGGAAAACCCCATTGGATCTGTTATTGCAGGATACTTGTGAAATATACATACACTGCTTCTTTTTTTTCCTGGCTGCATCTTGAATATGGAGAGATCTTATATGTATAGTAGGGCTTTGCTCTGAAAAGCTACAGATGCAGTAAGGATTTTTCCTCTCTCACTCTCCCTGTTGATAACAGACTTCTGTTGCTCTCTCTTCTTTATGTCTTATTTTTTATAATAGCACTTCTTTTTTTTATGCTTTTCAATGCACACCTGGATTGGATCGTCTATGACAAACGTAACTGGGTACTTTGACAGCTGGAAGAAGGCTGCAGGTCTTACGTCCTCCGTCTAGATGGAATTATCCTATATGGTGGTGAACTTGGCACTTGTGAATGGGGATCCTTTTACTGATTGCTAGCAGAAGCAGCAGCAGCAGCAGAAATCCACCTATTTCTAGCCCCATATCCAAGGAATAAAAAAGGTTGGATCTGCTGAGTAAGCATTGTGATGACCAACTATCACCTTGCTGACTGATCCCAACAGCAGAATATTTTGGAAGAACATTCTGGGTAAGATTATTCTCTGTCTCTAGAAAAAAAAGCATGCAGTGGGCTAACTACTGAAACTTGGGTGCTTGTGATGGAAAGGGGACTCCCTCATTGCTGCAGTCTTAAATATGCCAGAGCAGATTGTAAAATGGACAACTGCAGATAACATTTGATCATGGCTTATGTGATCAGGGCACATTACTTTATATTAAAATTATCATACATCATATTGCCTTTGGATTATACAGCATGCCTGTGTGTATAGGGGCTTTTTGCAGTCTATTTGGATGTCAAGGGTTAATAGAGAGTGCCTATATAAAGCAGATCTGCGGCAGATTGATTAGGTGTCTAATATGCCTTTATAGCAGAAAAGATGCATGTGGGTCTATATATTTAACTGTGATCATTAGTATCTGGTGCATTGATCAAAGAAGCTGCAGCAACCTGCATGGATGTCTATATACCTATTCTAGCAATTCTTGTGTGCCATTTTTTTCCTATTCAGCAGGAGGTTAAATGGCATTAAGTGTATTGGTATGGATTGCTATGCAATTATTTCTGCAGATTCTGCAGGAGGATTATATAGCTGCAAGCTGTTGGAGGAAAAAGAGCAGCACAAAGACTGGCTGGCATACTCAGTTCCAGGCTCAATCTCTGATCCATCAGAACCTCTACAGCAGTGCTGTCAACTAGCAAAACATAGATCCCATCAAAAGCCCCTTAATACTCTATGCAGATAATAGTGATGGCGGTGTAAAACTAGGCTACAGTCCACATGTAGTACTGTAACATTACCAGAGTATGTGTTCAGTTTCTGGCTTATAGGGAAAAAAAAGTTTAGACTATACAGAAAAATAATAGTAAAATGTGATCAATACTACATTGTATAATAATACATCTGGAGCGACCATGATTAGGCTGCACTGCAACGGTAAAGTTCTGTGTGGACGAAAGCAGGATCTCCTCTAACAACTCTGCTCCTTGTTGCATCATGCTTTGCAATTCTCAAAAGGGTGAAAGGTGCATTGTTATAAGACAAGGGTCTCCCTTCTCTTAGACGCAAACACAGCAATTGTGACTGCACCTAATGATGGAGTATAGAAATTACTTCTTTTAAAGTTGAATGCCAAAAGACTAAAGATCAATTGACAGAGGGAGTGGGAGGAAGGAGGAAGAAAAGGATTTCTAGATGAGATTGTGCTGCAATTCTTAATTTGTCTGCCATACGTTTAGTAACTGTTTTCTTCCAGTATATAGTTTTCTAGGGGTCATAGGATAGCTAAGAAAAGCATGAAGGTTTGTGCACCACCTTATTCATGACTTGTAAACTCCAGAATATAGCAAGTGTAACAGTTAACAAAGGTCCCATTGACTAGCTCAGACCACAGACTTTGTCAAGGTCAATGCTGGAGGCCAGGGTTTTCATAGAATGTTTGCAAACAATAAAGTTGGGGCAAAGGAGGTACTGAAAGGGGTCTTGAATAGGAACGACTGTATAGAACCAGAATACAAGTTTTCTTGTGTGTTTCTCCATTCACTATGGAATGGAGATTCTGGACAGGACACATGCTCATGTCTGTCCAGGCAAAGTCTGCCAACTTTAGAAGACCTTTTAGATTTTTTGGTTGAAGGCCAATTTATAGTAAATCACAATCAGCACACATTATTGGAAAAAAGAATCCTAAACAATTTGATTAATCTTATGGATCTAGGGCAGGTTGAGATTTTCTAAAGTTTTTAGGATCTAAAGGTGAAAAAAGCCTTTTCCATTTTTCATATTGATGTGATAGAATTTCATCTTCTATAGCTTAAAATGGCTGCAAGCTGTGAATGGTAATGACAAGCATGTACTTTTAATGTAATCTGTATTAACACCTTTCTTGCTCTATTTCCAAGCTTACGTTTTCAAGCTTAATTCATGTTAATTGAGAGATGCTTATTTTTGCATTGCAATGTATGAAAATCTTAAGAACTTCTTGAATGTTATGGGCTTCACATAGCGTAGGATACTAGTCCATTTAGATGTAGATGGCACATGGAGGAAGAGCAGATGTCAGGTGCTACAATACCTTGAAGAATTATGTTCGTGTTTGAAAGATGGATGCCTCGTAAGAGCTCTTTGTCTGATATTCCATGTTAAATGTGATAATGAAAGATACTATCTTTACCCAAGCATGATTAATGGCATGTCTAAAATAGGAAAGGAATAGCCAGAGACTAAGTTCGCCAGAGTGAATGCTGTAGAAGTGTGTGAGAGACGATTGAATTCAGCATGGGAAATGTAGATATGTGAAGTTATTGTAGGAAACATAAAAAGATCATGGCACTGCTAACCTGCATTATAGGCACATTTCAAAGCAATGGTAGTTGGTTTCAGAAATGAGAGCAGTGTGTTTCTGAAGGCTTCTGAAGGTTAGGCTTTTACTGCTGGGTCTTGCCACTGGTTATCATTCAAATGAGTGCACTGGCATGCTGCAGATGGAGCAGACCTTATTGTAGAACAAGGCTTACTTGGACTACCAATAAAATGGTCAGGATTAAACCTTGTTTGGTGATGTAAACAGTAGCAGCTTTTACAGTCTGGGGAATGTGGTATGAAATGCAAATCAGAACATGTGCCATACCCTAGATTCCATATTACTGATTATGTGTACAGCATGTAGCATACATTGCTTTCATCTTCATATATATTATTTATATATAGATTGTGCAGCTGAAGTCTTATATTTCTGTCAAACTGCAAATACCTGCCATGTGTTGCTTGTGCTCTATAAATGTACGATGCTTGCCTCTTGTTCTCCATCCTTCAGGCATCAGAATAGGACTGTAGCTGCAGTACTGTATTTATTGCCTTCAGTGTGAAGCATGCTTTAATACAGTTCTTTTTTCACCTTACAGAGGTTTTTTTTTTTTTTTTTTTTTTTTTTTATGCGCTTCCTAAACCACTATGTTGCTTTGGTCCTTCAGGGGTAAGAGTATCCTTGAGCTCACCAAGAAAAGATAAAACAATCGGTAGAATACTATAATAAAAAATAAAAGAATGTGTTTTTCAAATCTACTGTATATGGATTGTATTAATAATGGTACACAGTTTCCAGACTTATATTCCATAGTGCAGGGTGGCATTTCCATTGTTATTTTCAGTTATCGCATAGCAAACGTTTCCTGGAATCATTTATAATTATATCTGCACTGACAGCCTATAAGGCTATTTCTCATTGTTGTGGGTAAAAATGTAATTGGATTCTTGAGGCTTGTTATACAATGCTGCTTGTTAACCCTTCCAGATATAGAAAAAAAATCTATGTTATTTTATTTAAAATGTCCTTGTAAGTGTATCACATTTAAAGTGGAACTTCAGGCAAACAGATAACTAGACAGATGAAATATGTACTTGGGAGCTGTTTTAGCTGCCAAATGTTTCTGTCCATCCAGTCCTGAGATTCACACAGATCTGCAACAGAGCTCAGCCTTGCCTGGAATGTCAAGTTAAAGTGTCAGTAAACCCCTTAAAACTATAGCCTCTATAATAAATGTGTAACATATGGTGTGGCTTTTATTTTTTTATACATATCATTTATATGAAAATACTCACTGAACCTTACAGCGCCTTCCTCCTGCTGGTTGTTGTTGGTATTGACCTGCAGGATCATCTACTGTCTGCAGTGTTGCCACTGTTTCGGGTGTTCACAGCATACACTGGTCATAGATTAATAGAAATTTAGCCAATTCATCAAGCTATCAGCTGAATTTTGATCCATCTTTTGGCAGACTGGTTGTACAAAAATCGATCTCTCAATCGACATCTGTACAACCAGCCTGTCTGATTTTTTTTTTGCCTGATCAGTGTTGCCATCTAACACAATAGTGCTGCAGGAGTGATTCTTCCATCCACATAGAATGTCTGGATGGGGAAATTGGCACTTTTTTTTTTGTTCAACCCATTGGTTGGACAAAAAAGAATGTATAATGTTTGGTATGCCTTAAGATGGATTCACACAATTTTCTGCAGATTTTTTCCTTTAGATTTACCAAAACCATATAATATGAGGTCAAACCTAAACACTTTTAAGGTGTATGCAATCAGGCAGGCCCTAGCACTACATAGTTGAAGTTAATCTAAAGGAAATTGAACAACAAAAGCTGTATAGTGTGTATCCAGTTTTACTCTCTAAATAACTTGGTTGGTGGGTGAGATTAGCCTGTCTTGTTGAAAGGAAGAGTCGCTGTCATTAAAATGCTCTTATATGCCCTGTCAGGCAGTGCTATTGGTAACATAGGTAGCTGGGAGTCTAATCGGACTGGTAAAAGTATTTGATTCAAACCAAAAAAAAGACTACAGTCCTGAATTAACAAATTCTGTGTATATCCCCTAAATTCACAGTTAAATCATGAAATGAGTCACTTGAAAAACCACCAAAGTATTCACAATACCCGAATTGCATATCAATATACCATAGGGCAAATAAATAAATGAATGGACAAACAGTGGAATAAACATGCAACAGTGCAAATTACACCCTCCACAACTGGAAGTGTACATATACATTTTTAAAAAATTACAATAATATGTGCATCACATGAATAGTGGCAACATAAATACCATTGAAGATCAGAAAAGAAATGTGATCTTTCCAAGAAACAGCAGGTACAGGCATGATCACAGATAGCTTTCCAATCCAAGATAATCCACACAGCACACCAGCCATGTGAAGCAGACGGGGGACTTACCAGAGTGAAATGACCCCCAGTGAAGAGTGGTCAAATAACACTTGATATAATCCGATTCCTCACAGGCCTGTCCCACTGCCTTAGCAATATCCCAGCATGTAGGTACAAACAATACTGCCTTCACAGACTGTTACTCCTACAGCAGACTGCACTCATAAATGTGGCCAAGATCAGTGTGTAAACATCATAGAAAAGAAGAGAGACAGCCAGTATCCGTGACCACACAGACATCTTCTTCCACAACAAACCTTCAATCTCCAAGCAGGTTGAAGGAAAAAAAAACTGACAGCTCAGTCAGAGCCATTGTACTAACAATCCAATGTTAGTACAACGATCTCCTCTGCTGTGCTATTGTGTTCTGACAGGGGGACAGCATCCTGCCTGAACACTTCAGCCATTGGCCTTTTCAGTAATGACCATTTGCCGTACACATGGTCTGAATTTTGGCAGGTCCTATTCGGCCCGTGTGTGCTAGGCTTAGAGCTCAGTAATCCATAAACTGATGCAGGCCTCTGCAAAACAGGCTCATGGGAATGCAGATCGCACCTACCCTCCTCAAATACCATCAAGCTAATACCTACTTAAATAATGTCACACAACAAATTAGTGGCAAAAAATTGGCTGTGGCACGTGTATTGGTGTAGTCAATTAAAATAAATAATAATAACATCATCTTGATAATTTTATTAATTCATAAAATTCTTAACTTTTCAAACAATAAACTTAAAACAGCTCAGTCTTACAGGACTCAAGCATTACAGAATATCTATAACCAAAGTTCTCCCTTCAAATATGAAAGGTGACAGAACCATATATCATGTCTAGAGACTAGGGAGGGAGGGAGGGTGGGGAGCTTGTTGCACCGACCCGGACTGGCTAACACTGGTGGAAATATTCCTGTCAGGGGGCCTTATATAATAAGTCCCTTTTGCAGAACATTCCAAAGGGGTAACATGACATTCTTGGAAATTCCCAAATGTCATGTGACCTTGTTTTCCCGCCCAAATTCCATTTTAATTTTCTTTTATTAAAGGGACCTTACCCTTTATAATAAATGTTTTTATTTTTATTTTAGCAAGCTGGAGGGGGGCAGCCACATGCCCATGCCATCAGGCTTAAAGCCTTAAGCCTTCCTAGTTCATTCTTTCTCCAAAGAATTCTATCTAGTAGATACCATGGATGATATTACCAGTCATAACTGAACGAAACAAAACCTCAAAGAAAGAGTGTTTGATTAACAGTGGCTCCTCCTGTCCTATAACCTCGCCTGTGTCACTGTAATTAACAGCAGTTTTTGGGCATCCTCAGCATTATCTGCTCCTAGCCCTCCAAACAGGTGGGAACACTAGTTCTGGAGACCCTGGTGACAACCAGGAATTCCTTCACTTTGTAGAGATTTTCTGTTACTTCCTGTTTTGGCTAAGGGACAAGATGTGAAAGGAAATCTCCCCAATGGAACACGGAAGAAAAAAACTGACAAGGGGGTAACCCTGCCTTGTTATATCCAAAATTAAAAAAATACAGTTTTGTCTTGAACCTATAAATGGAATGAATAGAGAAACTGCAGACTGAAAAGCTCTTCTCTCTGTTAGCTCCTCCTATCAGCATTGCACTGCAGCACAACATCCTTGCTCTGCTTCTTCCTCACATTTTCTTAGCTCTGATGTAGAGATTGTACATTAGACTGCAAGAGGCTGATTCTAAGTCAAATTCAGGTACTCACACTGCATAAAAAACATGTTTAATAATATATTAGACTAGGTTCACATACAGGCACACTGGGATGCCAGTAATTCCTGTTTCACAATGGTAATTCATTCTTAATGGCATCCCAATGCATCAGCATCCACACACATTTTCTTGTGTGTGAAATAGCACCATGCGGTTCGAAGTGGCGCATATATAAAAAATGGTCAGGGACTTCTTTTGCTGTGTTTCTTGTGGGTACAGCAGGCCATTCAAATGAATGGTCTGCTGTGCATGTGCCAGTGACTTGTGCATACCGTATGTGAACCTACTGTAGGATAAGTAGTTACGAAGCTAATTTAATCTATGCATTTTATATCAGCCTAGAGTTCAGCTTTAAAACCTGTTCTACATATATTATACATTTTGCATATTGGGAGGAAGGTGGGTGGCACTGAGTGCATTAAGAAAACAGTATATATTGCTTATTTTGTTCTGCTCCTTGCACCACAGCACGGAACGTCTCACAGTAGGGGTCTGGTCAGTCCCCATTCACTGTTTCAGGTCCCAATTCAGCCCAAATTGTTGGCTGAATTTGAACTTGAAACAGACCAGAAGATGCACAGGACTCCTGTGCACTTCGCACCAGAGCCGCTCCAGAGATGTGTGAACCGGCTCCATAGAGAGCCAGTCACAATCTCCTGACATGCGAATTGGATGAGGGGAAAACCGCATCCAATTCGCAATAGTGTGAACCCAGCCCAAAGAGGAGTTCCAGCCTGTAAAATAAATAAATAAAAGTCAGCAGCTACAACTATTGTAGCTACTGGCTCTTTATATCAGGACACTTACCTGTCCAGGTATTACGCAATGTCGGCACCCAAAGCCGATCCGTCCATTGGCTCTGGGTGCAGGCACTGGCAACTTGTGGCTTCACAGCCTGTTTCCTACTGCGCATATGAAAAGTCACGCTGCACTTTTTTGAATGGTCCTGGTGTCTTCTGGGGCCTGTGTGTCTCCCAGAAGGCAGCGGGTGGGAAGGAGGAGGGGCTGAAAATTTCATGGATTGGTGCACAATGATTGTGGGGCTCTTACGTGGAAGCGGGAGTAGGTACCTGTTTTTGACAGGTATCCACTTCCCCCCCCCAAAAAAGGTTCCAAATATGCCAGCGGAGGGGGGGAAGCAAACAAGCAGCACTTCTCATTTTGGGTGGAGTTCTGCCTTAAGGATTTGCTGAGAATTCTTCACATACTCTGATTTCTCAAGTAGTATAGCTACAACTGTATGCAGTTTCTGAATGTTTTATAGACAACATGCCAATGACAAAAAAATGTAACATTTTACATAGAACATTCAATTACAACATAATTTGTTCTACTTTCCTGCCATACAATATCACATTTTACTGTATATAATGCAAATTGATTTGAAAAATCCATACACTAGAAACAATTTTACTGACCCAGGTTTCTACATTCTTATGCAAAGTTTTCGGTATTATGTGGAATGTTGATGTTGGCTTCTGGTTTTCATGGGTCTTTTGGATCATAGGTTGCCCCTACAGTGTAATGTAGGGCTGACTTGTACAAGATTGTGTATTAGAATAATTTTGAAGGACAACTGTTCCTTTATTTTAAAAACTAAATATTTTACTGAGCCTAGAACACTTATTAAATGCAATATAAATGCTATACTTTTTTCCACATCAGTTAGAAATTTGCTATGGTCTATCTAACTTAAAGAGGAACTATACTCTTGTCACCTCCAGCTATGAAACATCTGGGAGCTTCTTGGTTGGTCTTGGCATCCTTGCTCGGTCATGTTCCAGGTTTAGAATTCTTGTCTATCTTGATTGGCTGTGCTAGGATGACATAACTCCCACACATACATCTTGGCAGATGCTGAAATTGTGCACTCTGCCGCGCATGCCAGCTGGCTTACAGGAGAACTGGATGAACAGAGGGGGATTCGGCGAGACAGAGTTTCATCAGGTATATTGAATTCTGGGACGTGTAGCATACAGAATAGTACTTTCTGTGTGCTCGTCCCTCCACAGAAGGAGGGATGGTCACTTAGTTATGAGGTGTGCAGCCAGCATTTTGGCTTATTTTAGCAACAGAGTTAAGATGTTGCCATAGTTTGGCACACTATGGCAAAATCTTAATTTATGTAGAAAAAAGTATAGCATTTATAGCGCTGATTTAAAGTTAAGTTAAAATTAAGTGCCATTAGCTATATACATGAAGCCCTATACACACAGGCCGAATGTGGGGCGACATCGGCCAATTCAATAAAAGCCAGCCGACATTCGGCCCATGTGTAATGCAGCTGGTCTGACAGAAGCTGGCTGTTTGGACGGCTTCTGTCGGAAGAGCATGCTGGAAAACCAGCAGCCCACTGGCACCTGATCAGCACTCTTAGCCAATGGCTGGGAGCGCTGACCGGAGTGTTCTAGTGGGGAAAGTGTCAGAACACAACAGCTCAGCAGGGGAGATCGCTGTACTAACATTGGATCTTTAGCACAGCAGCTCCGACTGGAGCTGACAGTTTTTTCTTTTGTTCAACCAGGAAAAAAACTCATTGTGTATACCAGCCTTAAGAAAGCTGTTCATTTTTGAAAAAACAACTTCACCATTCAGCATATTAATACCTTTGAAAAACTTGTGTCATCATTGCTCTATTGATAGAAAGCAGATACAGTTAGGAACAGGCAAGTTCCTAGGAGATATCATGAAGGCAAATATGTCACATATGCTCACTATGCAGTGCCACCATGAGAAACCACAATTCCCATTATGGAATAGGAATTGTAGTTGTGAATGGGTGACACACTGTGTGGATGGGTGTGATGGACCAGGAGACTATTGGTCCGTCTGTCACACCCTTACATCATGTTGGATAGTATAGACCAAGGGTCTCTTGGCCTGTCAATCAATCAAGGCACAGTACGTGGGCTGGAAAGACAGGGAGTCTGGGATGCCTTTCCCACTACGAGTGGCAATATATTTACATTACACCTCAATGCTACTAGGAACTACAGAGGGGACTGATGGTCAGGAAATAACATGCATAGCCACCACTGGCCATAGTAAAAGGAAATGCAAGGGACTGAGAGCTGATGATACCTAAACATTAAATTTAGGATCACTCTATGGCTGCTAACCTCTTTACCAAAAGGTGATTATTTTGAAGAAACTTGCATAGCATTTCTATCGGAATTTCAGGTTTAATGAGTGTATTGGACTCACCGTAATATTGATTTGAAAAACAAAATTCAGTTGTCCTTTCATTTTTATAGTTCCTCTTGTCTTCCATGCACAAGAAATTCTAAAACAACTTTATTTGTACAAATTCAAGTGTTGTGGGTGATAATAATAATTTGATGCAATTTGACAGTGTATGTGTGTATATATATATTTTTTTTTTTTTATTTTTTTTTTTACAGTTGTGCTCATAAGTTTAGACAACCTGGCAGAATTTATTATTTTTTGGCCATTTTTCAGAGAATATGAATGATAACACAAAAACATTTCTTTCACTCATGGTTAGTGTTTGGCTGAAGTCATTTATTATCAATCAACCATGTTTACTCTTTTTAAATCATAATTAGTGTTGAGCGAACCCGGACTGTAACGTTCGGGTCCGTACCGAACTTTAGGGTGTCCGTGGCACGGACCCGGACCCGGACATTTCAAAAATCGTTCGGGTTCGGTCCGGGGTTCTGCTATTTTACTCCACGTGTTGAGAAGCTGCAGGGCAGCCAATCAACAAGCGTTTCACTGGTTTGCCCTTAGAAGCCATCACAGCCATGCCTACTAATGGCATGGCTGTGATTGGCCGGTGCATCATGTGACCCAGCCTCTTTATAAGCTGGAGTCACAGTGCTGCAGTCACATGCTCCTTGGGTTAGTATAGGGAAAGGTAGCTGACGGCGTGAGGGACAGATTTTAGCCATTTTAAGACCTGATCCTGCATCCTGAGATAGATTACTTTACTACTGCTGTCTGTGCTGT
>BLSH010465125.1:729039-784271 GCA_018402905.1 Glandirana rugosa
ACCAGTACGTGAATAAAGGGATATATGCATCCATCTAACATATCATCGTATTAATAAAACCTTTGTATGGTACTAGGTCAATATTCTGATACCCCCAGTAAATGATATCACGACGGCGTTTTATCGCCGTTTTAACGGCGTTTTATCGCCGTTTTAACCGCGCTTAGCGCCATTAATGGCGCTAAGCGCCATTTATCGCGATTTTACCATAAGTGTTATCGCGACCCGCCATTTATTGCCGGTTTTACCTTAAGTGATTTCGAGGTTCCAGTGTCTATTGAGGGTTGAGGAATGAGGTACCTTGGAGCTTTAGTGAATTCCATTTTGGCCGTTATTTACCGCCCAGCGCTATTGTGAATACCATTTTAGCGCTATTTACCGCGAATCGCGGTAATTACCGCGATTCGCGCCAATTTTGCCGCTATTTTGCGGCAATTTTGCCGCTATTTTGCGGCAGCACTATAGTAAATGACCCCCATAGTCTTATAACTGGATCATGGTATGTTTCCAAAATAATTATGCTACTATACAATCTACCTACGTATATAGGGAAATAAGTGCATGACCATAATGTAATTTCTTTGTTACACTGGGGTTGTAGTATAGGTTTCATCCATTCTCCAAAACCTCAAAACAGCTTCTCACCCTGAGTTTCAGACGGTTTAATTACTTCAGCTTACCGAGCATAAATATTCGCTTGTATATAGTCTGTTACAGGCCTATTAGTGGTGGTAGACCTGTTAGTTGGGATTCACATAGCACACACCTCCATTACTCTTACTTAGGACTGGTTCACACCTAAATCATGCAGGAATGCCATCAACATGTCTATGCCATTCCTGTGCAATTCAGTGCTGTGTAATTTTGCAGCCTATTTATTTGCATGGGCTTAGATTATACCGGATCTCACAAAAAGTAGTGCATGCACCGCACCATATCACATGGTACTGTTGTACCATGCAATCAGTGCTGGCAAATGTACTGCCTTTGCGATCTGTGTTGGGGAGGCCATTAATAATGTATTAGCACCCACAGATCGCAAAGGCAGTGTATTTTGAATGTGGTGCGGGAAACATGCATGAAATATGCTTTTGTCACACCACGTTCTGATGTGAACCGGCCCATAGCTGAACTAAAGCTACCTATCCTTTACAGCAGAAGAAGCTGCCATCTTAGCTCCTATACAATCTGCAGTTGCCATAGTGCTGCACATGTGATCAGTTATGACACTAGCCATTTAATAGCTTGGGAGTTTGATTGAGAGTACAAGCAATTTTGACAGTTATCATTCATTGCATGCCTTGTAACTGTTTTGGGAAACCGTTAAATCTTTGGGTGTAGTTCTTCTTTAAAGCAGAATGCAAAAACAAATAGAGTGGAGATGGGTTAGAACACCTATCAGTTGTTATGTTTGTTTGTGCCTGTTTTGGGGAGATTCCCCCTTTCTATTTTTCCTGGTTACCGTTATTATCAAAAGCGAAAGTAAAAGAAAATTCCAAATTTTGGATTGACACCAGAACAGTAATAGAGGGAAATATTCCAATGGGGCACTCTTTCTGGTGACCCTGGTGACACCCAGGAATTTCCTCACATTCAAGGTAATTCCTCTCACTTCCTGTTTGGCTATAAGGCAGGAATTGAAAGGAAATCTCCCCAATGGGAAACAGATAGCAAAAAAAAAAAAAAAAAAGACAGAAGTTATAACCCTCCCTTTACTCTATCCAAAATGAAAACAAAATTTTGCCTTTAGTTCTACTTTCAAATGACATGAATTAACTAACTTCCTCATCCCTAATGCTACCACCAGTCCTCTATTCAACTGTCTGTGATCCTGTAAGCTATCAGCTCTGTAACCTGGCTGGTGCTGCATTTCCACTGAACCAGACCACAATATCTTGCTGGATCAGAAACCGGAGAGAATAAGGTTGAAAGGTGGCGGAAGTTAGTTAATAAAAGTGTAACTGCAGTAGCTGTTTTTAAAGTATGCAGGGTAAATCAACAGGCTTATTTTAAACCCACCCCACTTTAACATAACTTAGTCATCTTTCATTTGCTCCTCCTTCTCTCCTTCCTTCAGCCACTAGAAACAAAGAAACTGCCAGTTGATTTAGTACAAAGGCTGGTGTGAATGAGCCCTACCTCTTAGCTGAGTGACTCAAAGCTAATATAGGGCTTACTTTCTTTGTTCCCAACAACTGCATGGAGTAGTTAGGACGGGAGACATATTAGTTTGTGCTTCTGGCAAGGTGGCATTAAATTAAACCTGATTTGGCAAAGCATTAATTTAAAGACCAACTCCAGGATATTAACACCCCCCCAACCCCCTCTAACTGATTGCTGGTATGAAATAAAACTATCCAAATGCCCATTTTACTTACCGGAAGACACAGTCATGTGACGGTCCTTCACTTTTCTTCTGTTCACTTGCTGGGGTTCTTTTTCAAGTGTTCGCATCGCTGTGGACACAACTTTTTTGTAGAGGTGGCACATTCAGTGGTCAGGTCCTTTCTCATAGGCTCCAGAGGCATGAAAACTCACAGAGGCAGTGAAGGCATCAATGCCCAAGTAGATAATGAGCAGAGAAAAATGTCTTGTCCACAGGGCTCTATTGCTCATAGATGAAATTATGACTTTCCTTCATTATGCTGTGGGATGGCTTAGGAAGAGGTGTTTGCAATCAACACTGAAGGTAACTGATGCACAGTGCACCATTTAAACTTAATTTTTGCCTAGAGGCGGGATTTAAAGATTTTAGAAAAATGGCAGGAGGTGCAAGATGGTGAAATCTTCACATCCTTAAAGAGTCACCTATTTCCATGTAACAACAACCATTTCCTTCACCTGCAAGTGTTTAGCTTCCCTCAGTAATTAATGTATAGACTAATTGATTGTCCTGACCAATGTTAGTCAATTGCATTGCTTGCAAATATCAGGCTTGTAGCCTTGTAAATACAAGAGTACATGATTACAAGATCCTGTCCACAGTAATTTTAACAATATATACTATATATATATATATATATATATATATATATATATATATATATTTATATATATATATATATATATAGATAGATAGATAGATATATATATATTGTATATATAGAATTTATACAGGATATGATTGATATATATATATATATCATATGATAGATATTGATATTTTATCACATCAACAAGGTCCAAGAATACATCAAGGAATTCACTGTGTTAATGTAATATAATATAATATATCTATTGTATATACTGAGAAGATATTGAAATATTATTCCCTCATTTGTACATTGTGTGTGATCTCTATAAGATTGTGATTTTATTCCTTTGTATACTGTAGTAGAAAATATACAGTTTTATTTAGTACAGCAGCCAGCATCTTGCACTTTATTTCCTTTGCTTTTGGAGAGAAGCAATTAATTGGGTTTAGTCCACTTACTGCTGTTTTTCTGTGTAGTGTGTGCAGGTGGATAGTATATTATTCTAGATTTCCAAGGCAGCTGTGCGATCTGTCTGTCTTCTCAAATATCAGCAAGCAGTAGAAACCACAGCCACCTTTGCTTTCGATTGTGTGACTTTCTGCAGGAACAGTGAGATGGCTGTTCTCCTCACTAAGAATCAGGTAAAAGTTAGCTAGGACACAGATCACTGTGCTGTGTGATTTTGGTGACAAAGCTTACTTTTGCTAGAGCTTAACCAGTTCCCGACCCTGCGCCGTGTTTTCACGGCGGCAGTCGGGATGCTGAGCACGAATCGCCGTAAATAGACGTGATCTGCAATCAGCCACTAGGGGGCGCGCGCGCGCACTCCTGAGGAGTGTACCCGCAGCTTGGGCGGACCCGATGTCCGCCGGCGAGCCTCGATGAGCGGCCACAGGGAAAGAACGGGGAACCGCCGATGTAAACACGGCGGTTCCCCGCTCTGTTAGTAGGGGCATGGGTGATCTACTGATCCCTGACACTGGGATCAGTTAGATCTCTCATGCCCATGGTAGCGCAACCCCCCCACAGTAAGAACACACCCAAGGAACATAGTTAACCCCTAGCTCTCCCCCTGCAGGTTAACCCCTTCACTGCCAATGACATTTATACAGTAATCAGTGGACATTTACATTTCTGATCGCTGAATAAATGTCATTGGTCCCAAAAAAGTGTCAAAAATGTCTGACATGTCCGCTAAAATATCGCATTACCTCTAAAATTACCGCTAAAATCGCAGATCGCCGCCATTACTAGTAAAAAATAAAAACCCCAATTCTCATCATCCGTAAACGCGGCCACTTTTGCGCAAACCAATCAATAAACACAGATTGCGATTTTTTTTATCACAAATATGAGGAATTATATAAATCGGCCAAAAACGGTGAAAAAAAATGTTTTTTTTATATTTTTTTTTTTGGATTTGAATTTTAGCAAAAAGTAAGAAATTTGGGGTTTTTTGCAAAATGGTCGCTCTTCTTTTGTTTATAGCGGCGAACAGAAATGACACAGAGGCGATCAAATACCACCAAAAGAAAGCTCTATTTGTGGGAAAAAAAGGACGCAAATTTTGTTTGGGTACAACGTTGCACGACTGCGCAATTGTCAGTTAAGGTGAATCGCAAAAAGTGCTCTGGTCCTAAAGCTGGAAAACCTTCCGGTTGGTAAGTGGAGAGACCCTGTCACCAACTGCACAGTTCTCCTGCATATCATAGCTCTCTCCTTTTCATCTAAATGTTGTCTTTACACCTCTACCCCTACACTTACTTCCCTACATAGCCTTTTATGTAGCAGTTTAGAGAAGAGAAAATGGTGCCCAACTTGTGGCCCAGGGGCTCCGTGTGGCCCTTTGGCCCTTTTTGTGCAGCCCTCTGGTACTCTGCGAACACTAATCAGTTTTTTCGTATTGTCCTGTTATATCAGTGATTTCTATCAGTCAGATGTTTTAATCCACGATTGCCTCCTGAAGCATGTCCCCAGTCTCCAACAACTCATGCAGCATATCCACATTTCCTGACCATCTCTTGTATCATGTCTGCAGTCTCTAGCCATATCTGGTAACATATCCGCAGTGTCTGGCCATCTCTTATATCATGTCTGCAGTCCCTGGCCATCTCTAGTATCATGTCTGCAGTCTCTGATCATCTTTTGTATGATGTCTGCAGTCTCTATGCATTTCTTATATCATGTCCACAGTCTCTGTCCATCTCCTGTACCATGTCTGCAGTCTTCAACCATCTCCTGTTATGTCCACAGTCATTGACAATCTCTTGTATCATGCCTCTAGTCTTTGACTATATCCTGTTGTATGTCTGTTACCTCTGACACTGAATTTTATGTGCAGCCCTTTAGTGACATTGAGGTCCACACTTGATAACCACCATATCAAGAATGTTGACCACCACCTCTATGAAGGGATCTTATGGGAAGAGGATTGTTGAAATAAATGGTTTGGCTGCAGGGTCTTTTAAATTGTTGCAACACTAAAAAGGTTAATATAGACAGCAATAGTAAATGGTATGGCGATTGCTGATTTTCTAATTGTTTCTAATTTATTCACCTATATATGTTAACCATTTTGAGCCCATTTATACATAGGAGGGCAGTTGCTGTGCTTTAAAACATGATATGCCATTGCGTTGAGGCAACACATTCATTGAAATGAGCTGAAAATACAACAACAATGACAGAACATTAGACAAGCATCATTTTTTTTTCTGACACAGCACCCTGCAAACTATGTGAAAGAGAGATTAGTGCTTCTGCTCCTTGCTGAAGAGTACATCGTATAAGTTTGCAGTACCTCATATTCCTTTACTTTTTTTAGCTCCAACTAAAAGAAAGAAAGAAAATACGTGCAAAACCAATATAGACCTCTGCCCCTACTGCTGAGTTTGTACAACTAATAGGAACAAGGGTAAATCAATACAATCACAAAATCAGCTGTTACAGCTGTAATTTAGATTATCGTGGTAAGATTGACAGCAGCAGCAGAGAAAAATACTTTTTTTTTTTTGTTTCTTTTTACTCCTTATAATGTTGTGGTGGAGATATTTTTTGTACTAGAATCAATAACAGTTTTTTTTTCAACTATCATCAAAATGAACTGTGTAAGTTCTAAATGTGAAACTTTCTATTTTTAAAAGGGAATATTTCATGAGATCCATTGATTGCTACAGGCTTATTCACTAATGCAGTGCAAAGAGCAGTGACCTATAACAACCAAAAGAAAACTTGACATTTAATTAGTTTATGTGATCTATTACATTTTGCACACTTTTATTATTGCATTTGTATTGCCTTAACAAGCCTACTTGTCTTTTTCCTACATAAAACCTTTAAGGGGAGTACAAAAGCAGTGGTTTAATGCTAAGGCATCTACTTTATAGCAACTGATGTGGCTAAAGTAAACAGGCTGCTGTTTGATCAGAAATAAATGGCATGATAGGAATATGAATGCTCCATTGCTGATTGGTTCTTGAAGACTTTTGCTCTGGGGTTGTTGTCATTCTTACAGATGTTCAAAGCAGGAGCCGCCAGCAGCCTGTTAAAAATCAATGACAGGAGTGTAAGTAAATATCTTCCCACACATCTGAGCAATTACATCCATATAGGGATGGATGTGTAGCCCAGATCACGATTTGTCCATGTCCAGGGCTGTGCATCCACGCCTGTATGAATGTAAACAATCATTTGTGCTTGAAGATCTGTACACAATATCTGTCATTTCTAGTCTTCTAGACCTAAGTTGTAAGGGCCCCTGCACTCACGTGAATGAGCTCCAAGCATGTACGTATAGGTCTTAAGAGACTTCATATATACCAGCTTGTCTCAGTCATTGACTCACTATGTAATACAAAAAATAATGCTAGCTCTAAAGCGTCTATATTTTTTTTTTGATGGTAACATTTGGTAAAACTTATATTAAAAGCTTAGTACACACAATCATAAAATCAGAACGAAAAATACAGCATTCAAAGCGATTGTACAATAATCTGATCATTAGTACATAGCTTTCGAGAGCTGATCACGGCAGTTCATCCAAAATTATCTGAAGGGACAAATGCAAAAATTTTCTCGTACCATACCAGATCATACAATTTTCATTTAATCGGTACAGTATTCATTCAAAAAAAAAAAAAATGGAAGAGCAAGACCACTCATGCTAAAAAAAAACCCATTACAATACAATACAACACATTACATCACTTTCAAAGTTGTATTCTGTCACACAAGTATTTTCTTAAGTTTAGTAACCTCTTCATTTTTGGTATGCGATTAGCATGTAAAAAAAAAAAGGGACAATCATTCGTCCAATATTTTCATTGTGTATACGAGGCTTAATATTTGGCACTTCCATTTAGAATGGCCCTCCAATGTACAAATATAGTAGATTACAATAAATGCTATGCATTGTGGTGCAATTCCCAAAACAGTTACATTGAAGGCATGTTGTTCATGACAGACTGACTGAACTGTCAAGCCATCAAATGGCTGGTGTCATAATTGATCACATGTGCAGCACCATGACAACTGCTGATCAAACATAGGCTAAGATGGCAGCATCCTTGGCTGTAAAGGATAGAAGGATTTAGTTCCAGTTTAATGCAGTGGGAATAATGCAGTATAAACCCCATACTAATTTGCATGTTGTAACGCACCATAACAGAACATAAATGTGTGAAGGATCTCTTAAGGGAAATACAAAGGCTGCAATTACTCATTTTCTTCTAAGCATGTCATTTACAACTGGATTTATTATTTTATGAGTCACTTACCTGTAACAAACATGCAGACTAAGAAAGTCTGGTTTAAGTTAACACTCTGGGTCAATGGCTTAGACCAGCCTTTCTCAACCTTTTCAACACACAGGAACCCTTGAAATAGTTCTCCGGTCTCAGGGAACCCCTGCTAAAAATTAAAAATCTACAACTCATGATACATTAATGTGGTGGTCAATGGGAAGAATGTTCCTTGCACTTGTGGTCACTGGGAAGAATTACCCCTTACAGATAGCTAAAAAGATCAATGATGTCATTGGGAATTTATCTGAGAGGTAGAAATTGACCATTGCTCAAGGAACCCCTAGCAACCTCTGGAGGTTTTCGACAGCATTGTGAAAACATACTTCCATAAGATTTTCTATGAGAAGTAACTCAAAGTGGCTTTGACTCATGGAGACAAACATATCATTAACTTCTATCAAAGTATCTAAAATGTCAGAAGAAAGATTAATGATTGTTTTATTTTTGCAAAAGTGTGCTTTTGTTGTACATTACAATTTGTGTGATTAACAAGGCACTCAGGTTCCAAGTGGGTGAATATGACATTTAATGTGGACAATCTATAGACATGGTTTACAGGTAAACATTACTTTTACTTGCCTAACTCATAAGGCTAATCACAGCGTACATTATATATACAGTAGGTGGCTACAGAACTACAAATCACACAGTCACAGTAAGAAATAAATGATTCAGTAGTGCAGAGATGTCAACAAGAATTTCAATGAGCACAATTGTTAAGCATGCTTTCATATTAACAAATACATACTGGGTAATCATTCAGAAACTGAATAGATATTTTTTCCATACTATGTTTTAACAATTCAGTGTTAGCTCATTAGGGAATATATATATTGTATTGCATGCTGGCTGCTGGTATGCTCTTGTAAATTGGTGATTCAGGCTTTATATTGTATATATTACTTTACTCTAATTCTTAACCCACTATGGCACCCCTACGCTTTACTCTTACCCAAAGTACCTTTAAATTACCTTAGCCACTAAATGTAAACCATCACCACAAATGTGTTATAAAAAAATAAAAAAACAAACCCACTGCAAAAAACTTATATTTCTGCACCAACAACCAATGATCTGATGAATGAATGGGGTGAATTTTATAACTAAACACACTGCATATTTCTTTAGGGGGTTTACCCTTGCTTCCTGTACTATAGACAAAACAGGAAGTGAGAGGAAGTGTGGGAAATTCCCTTTTAGACAGATAACACTAAAACAAGTGTCCCCGTTTGAAAATTTCCCTTTATTTCTGTCCTGATGATAATTAATAATTAAAAACGTTGACTTCTCCCTCAGTTAAGTGACAGTGGTCACCGGGACAAAACAAGAGGTTTTCTTCATTAGGGACAAAAGCAGCAATAAGAAACTGGCATACTCTACTACTTTTACAATATTTACTTTACTGTATTATACACCATTAAAGCCCATATTAAGCCTATTAAAATTAAATGCATTTTACCATGAATTAGCAGCCTAATTTACTACACAGGATTGTTTTCAGTTTCCTAAATTAGTTTGGCAAGGTTGGGGCAGGGCGTTAGCCATTCTTTATGGGCATCCTATTAATGTTAATTAGTGTTTATGTTAATGTTATGTTAAATGTTTAGTTTATCTAAACCTAACAATGACCTTCTCTTTATGTTTCCCTTTACCAATTGCCGACCAGCTGCCATACTTTTACTGCAGCAGGTCGGCTCTCTTGCGCGAACCAACGTACCTGTGCGTTGCAGGGCCAGTGGACTCAATAGAAGATTAAACCTTGTAATGGTAATCAAATGTATAAAGTTTGTAATGGTATTCAAATATATGAACAATAAAGTGCAGCCCAGCATATAATTCTGTGACTTCCACCCGTATGCGATGTTGACCACCACCAGGAAGAATGTGAATGGGTACTCTTACCAGAAAAAAATTGAAAAAGAGCGTGGTATCACTCAGTATCAAATATCCTCAGGAAGCTTCATATCATCCACCACAGGTATACCACTCAGCCTTCCGTAGGATGGGGCACCCACGTCATTTAACCAGGTTATGATTCCAGGTAATAGTAAATGTATATCTATCTCTCTGATAGATGTGAGATGAATAAGCTGGGTTTGTAGTCTCCGATTAGTCCACTATATGACGCTGTGCCTCTCTTCTGCCAGACGAGCCGAGAAAAGACACCCGCTCAATGGCCATTTTTCTCTAGGTTCACCAGTGAGTGGGCGTCTTTTCTCGGCTCGTCTGGCAGAAGAGAGGCACAGCGGAAGGCTGAGTGATATATCTGTGGTGGATGATATGAAGCTTCCTGAGGATATTTAATACTGAGTGATGCCACGCTCTTTTTCAATTTTTCTCTGGTAAGAGTACCCATTCACATTCTTCCTGGTGGTGGTCAACGTCGCATGCGGGTGGAAGTCCCAGAATTATATGCTGGACTGCGCTTTATTGTTCATATATTTGAATACCATTACAAACTTTATACATTTGATTACCATTACAAGGTTTAATCTTCTATATTTTACTGGACATTTGTGTAATATTGCCTCATCAATTCTACACTAGCGCCACACTTTTTTAGTCTTGTCTAGTTCACAATTTGGTTATTATTGTCGTGCTGGCTGCTCATTCCCTTTTATTATTGGTAGCGCAGTATTTTTTATCTGTTTTGTTGCTTCTTCTTATGACTGCAATTGGGTTAATTTGAGAACAAGGATATATCTATAGTAAGATAAAATGGTTAGTGCATCAGTGCTCACTGTGACACCTGGTTTGCAAATTAACTTCCTGTGTCACCTCCTTTTAAAAGTCGGTCGGCTGGCATCATTCAGTATCCTCTACAAGGCAGCATGATCTCTGTAATAGGGATCCATAATTTTTGGTAAGATGCTGATTTGACTAGCTAAATTTAACCAGAAGGAATATTATTGCAAGTTTTTATTAACAGCACTTAGAGTAGTTCACAAGGACACCATTTTTTTTACCTTTTTAAAGCTTGTTAGCATTGACTTTTCAAGCTGTGGACTACCAATAATATACACATCATTCAATTGAATCATCTCTATTTTATGTTCAAGAGTGATATATGGTAGCAATTTGTATCACTAGCACTTCAATAGTTTGCAAAAACATCTTTCTTCACTCATTAAAGTTTGTCAGTATATTTTGTGTAGGTGGACTACAAGTAACACACACACACACCGGTTTTTGAAATAATTTATTTATTATCAACTGTTTATTGTCATTGTTTTTGATATGTAATTTTTGTAATCACGAGTCACTGAGGTAATCACATTCAGCAGTAGTCACTTTATATATTTCACAGGAATAGCGCACCATTTTAAATCATTTACGTAATAATGTCCCTGGTCCTCAAAAAGTGTAAATTGGGGGTCAGATTTGTCCGCCACAATGTTGCAGTCCAAAAATAGCAGATCGCTGCCATTACCAGTAAAAATAAATAAATAAATAAAAGTCCATAAATCTATCCCATACTTTGTAGATGCAATAACTTTGGCGCAAACGAATCAATATACGCTTATTGCAATGTTTTTCCCAAAATTATGTATAAGAATACATATTGGCCTAAACTGATGAAGAAATGTGTTTTTTTTTTTTACATTTTTGGGATATTTATTATAGCAAAAAGTAAAAAATATTGTTTTTTTTTTCAAATTTTTTTTTTGTTTGTTTATAGAGCAAAAAATAAAAACTGCAGAGGTGATCAAATACCACCAAAAGAAAGCTGTACTTGTGGAAAAAAAGGACATAAATTTTCATGTGGGTACAACATCGCATGACCGCAAAATTGTCAGCTAAATTGACACAGTGCCGTATCACAAAAAATGGCCTGGTCATAAAGGGGGTAAATCCTTACAGTCCTTAAGTGGTTAAAGACAGCCATACATGGATCAAAATTTGCCCTGTCCAAATCAATGATGATCAACTTCTGTACAACTGCCCTGTTGGATTTTCCTCACTTGAACAGCGCCTTCGTCTATAGTTGGCAGCGCTGATCAGTGTATTCTGCGATGGGGAAGTCTCCCTGCTGTAAGAATACAATAGTTTAGTAGGGAGGATTTCTCTTTCCCCCTGGAATGTGTGGATGGGGGAATTGAGTCAGTTTTTTTTCAATTCAACCCACTGGTTGAACAAAAAAAAAGAAAAAGAAAACGGATCCATCTGTTGGCTGCCTTAGTCTGTTAAATATACTATTAACAGTATTTTGTTATATCTGTCTGATAAGTTTAAAAAATAGCCTGCTGATCCCACCAGAAATCTTGTGAGCACATAACCTTCGTTTCTGTCTACCCCTGCTGACTGTTGTAAGCTAACATAGTTCCCAGCTTTTTTTATGGACTACAAAATGCTTCTCCAATGATATAGAGAATGGGACGATATATTTTGTAGTCTTTCCCTAAAGGGGAAAAAGCTTCTCCTTCACATATACAGTATAATATCTTCATTAACCACTTCTGGACCACCTACCACATATATACTGCGGCAGGGTGGTCTGGCTGTGCGAAATCACGTACCTGTGCGCGATATTGTGGTGATCCACTCCCACTGTGATTGGACACAGCAGGAGCCAATCAGCGGGTCCGGCGGCCGCAATGGCTGCTGGCCACCTGCAATTTTTTCAAAGGATAGGCAGAACGGCGGTCTGCCTATGTAAAAAAGGCAGACCACCATTCTGCGAGGTAGGAAAATGGAGAACTTGTGTTTCTGCTAAGCAGAAACACAGATCTCATTTTTACTCCAGTCACAGCATTCCCCCACAGTTAGAAACTTCCAACAGTTCGCACTCCCTAGGAGCACACTTAACCCTTTGATCACCACAGATGTTAACCCCTTCCCTGCCAGTGTCATTTATACAGTGACAGTGCATTTTTTTAGCACTGATCACTTTATTGGTGTCACTGGTCCCCAAAAGTGTCACCTAATATCAGATTTGTCCACCGTAATGTCGCTGTCCCGCTAAAAATCACTGATTGCCACCATTACTAGTAAAAACAATAAAAAATAAATAAAAAGTCCATAAATCTATCCCATAGTTTGTAGACACTATAACTTTTGCACAAACCAATCAATATACGCTTATAGGGTTTTTTTTTTACCAAAAATATGTAGTAGAATACATATTGACCTAAATTGATGAAGAAATTCAATTTTTTTTTACATTTTTTTATTGGATGTGTTACACAGCATAAAGTAAAAAAATATTGTTTTTTTTCAAAATTGGCGGTCTTTTTTGTTTATAGCGCAAAAAATAAAAACCGCAGAGCTGATCAAATACCACCAAAAGAAAGATCTATATGTGGCAAAAAAAGAACATCCATTTTATTTGGGTACAGAGTTGCTCAATTGCGCAATTGTCAGTTAAAATAACACAATGCTGTATCGCAAAAAATGGCCTGTCTGGAAGGGGTTAAAACCTTCCTGGACTGAAGTTGTTAAACATTGTCACCTTAGGATAGGGAGTTTACTGTATATCATATCAAGTACAGATGAGTTGCAAAATATTACTTTTTTTCTTGGATGTAGATTTGTTTTTTTTACCTTTAATAAAACTAAAATGAAACACTAGGTTATTAAAACCTATAGGTATAATACAAATGCACATGCATCTTGGTAGTTGCTATTTATAAATTCATTTAAAAGCAACAGAGATTTAGATGCAAAAAAGTTTCCTTTCATTTTCTGAATGAAAAAAATCTAAACAGGTGGGCAATTGTTATAGTAAGAAGCTGTAACCAAAGCTTTTGTGTCTTTTGTTAATGTAAGTTCAAGCTCTCCCCTGGCTCCTCATTCAGTCATTGAACACAGATTATACTGAGACTATAGTAGGCAGGTAGGCTACTTGTGTTCTATAGAAGCTGTCCCCAAGCAAGGACTAGTGATGCGAAGAGACTCTCATCTCCCTATCCTTACACTGACATTGCAGCATCACCTGTGGGTTTATTTTATTATGTAGTGCAAAGTACAGTAACCTTTATCATATTACATGTTTTACTTATCTAGCTACAGTAAGCTGAAATTAAATTACTTATAATGGGTTTTTGTTTTTGAATGTAGTCATTGCAGGCTGCGCTGTCATATTAAATAAGCTATTGTAATATGTGACTCCTGTAAGTTTAAAGCATACCCTGCTTTGCCCATGCAGGGCAAATCAACATGTTCACCTCAATTTAACCCTTCCTAGCAGCACATGCCTTCTTTTCAACATTTGGGGTCCAAAGAAAAATCCTTTGAAAGCCTCCAATTGCTTGAATCAAAGCTTATACAGGGATATCGACTCACTGTGCTACAGTGCCTATTGGTCTAGCCATTCAGTCATTGGCCTGCCGTATTTCCCCATGGCCATAGTGATTTTTTTTTTCATGGGTGGGAGGGAGGCTCAGCCTTGGTGCAGCCAGAAGAGAATAATCCTGCAAATTGTAGTTGTGGCTAAATTGTGCTAAGATTATGAGGGCTCAAAACCTTTGCCTACTCATTATGTAACATATGGCACAGTCCTTTTACTAAGATATAAGCTTTTATTACTGTGTCAAAGGAGTCTAACAGACATTAAAATAATATTTTGTGAAAAAAGCAAACAACGTTTGAAATATATATGCTTTTCCACACACAGCCTACCTTGAAGAATAACTTCCTTAACATAGTCAGTGACTACTTAGCAACTAGAAACTGTTGTGCAGTGTAGGGTGCAAGGGTCACTAATAACACACAGAGTGCAGGAGTTAGAAGTCCGTAACACACAGAGTGATGGAGTCAGGGGTATGTAAGACACTAATTACAATGTTCAGGAGTATATAATGCAAATTAAGAAGGAGCCAAGCGTATGTAATATACAGAGTGCAGGGGTCAGGTGTGTGTAATGCACAGGTCAGTAGAGGAAAGAAAATACAAAGTTACCTCTCTCCCCAAGTCAACCCCACCTAGTACAGATCTTCTCCCCTCCCATTAATACAGAATACATTCCCCACCGTATATCTGTCCTAAATGTAATAGTGTAGCACAATTTATCAAGTAAAATGCGTTATAAAACAAATGGAACTCACAAGCGGGTAAGAAGGAGAGAGAGGGGAATACAGTCCACAGTGGATTGTAATAAGCTGGGAGCTGTGAGGTAGTCCTTGATGGAGGAGAAAACCAGCTGTGGTGTGGAGCAAGATGAGCCTGGAGTCTGTGCAAGGAGACTGGCGTCAGGCTGCCCTGTGTGGCCCAGAAGTTAGATGTCTGCCCAAAGACGATGTGTCCGGCAAGAGTGGTGAGAGGCTGATGAAGGAGGCATGACTAAGCTTCCCAAACACATCCCGATTGGCTCACACAGGGGTTGGACTGACAGCTCCTCTCACCATTCTAGCTGGACATATTGTCTTTGTGCGGACATCTGATTTCTGGATATACCATCACTGCCACACAGGGCAGCCTGACACTGGCCTCCCTGCACGGACTCCAGGCTCATCTTGCTCCACACCACAGCTGACTTTCTCCTCCCCCAAGGGCAACCTCACAGCTCCCAGCTTATTACTATCCACTGTGGACTGTCACCCCTTCTCTCTCCCCCTCACTCGCTTGTGAGTTCCATTTGTTTTATATTATATTTTACTAAATAAATTATGCTACACTATGCCAGTCTGGCGCTTTCTTCCCTTCCCTTCCTATATTAAAGATTGTGGATTTCCAGACCACAACTGAAAGCAGCCTTGCCAGCACCATAATGTCAGACATTTTCTACTAATTGACAATTTTATTCCTATATCTCTGGGAATAAGTATCTTGCAATACTTAATTTTTTAACCTGCTACATTACATTGTATTACTACAGGATGGGCACAGCGTCAGTGCTGTATTGTTTTTTGGTTATATCTGTCCTAAATACAGCCCCCCCCCCAAATACAGCTCCCCTCCCTCCATGAAACACACTCGCCAGATCAGACAGTTCAGTTAGGGAAAGTCCTCCCTCAACTGGGTCATGTGTCTGGAAGGGAAGAGGAACTAATTAGAGATTCCTGTATCTGAAGTCTGACAGAGAGGAGATGTCGAGCAAATGATTTGGGTGCTCATCAACTATCAGTGCTAGCTGTTATGCTGCGGACACTCTGGGTGGTTTGGATTCCCTTATTTCCTGTTATTTACGCCTCTGTATTTGCTTGATAAAGACAGATGTTCAAAATGTAGAAGTCTTGCCTTACATAATAAATGAAGAAAATAGTTCAAAACCACTACACTCTACATCATTTTTACTTTGTGTGGCTCTCTATGACTTATATATCTGGTTTGGAAATAGCAGAGCTCAATTAAGCAGACGGAAAGCATGCCTACAAATAATTCAATATTGAAGTTGAAGAATAGATATTGCTATAATGTGTTATGTTGGCTTTGGTCAGTGAAAGATAAAGATTCAGAAAAATTCCTTTAGTGTTATGTGTAGTAATATGATATGCATGGACTTCTTTTCTACATTGGGAAATTAACCTTTCACAGTATACCATCCATGCCTGGCCATGCATCGTTATCATCCAGTAAATGAGGAACAAGTGATGTGTACTTTTAATAAACCCTCTCATTGTGATATCATGCATAATAGTAGAGGCTCGTAATAAGTGGCTTTTTATTATCGTTTGGTCTGATAAGCAGTAAATAAGGTTTCTTAAATCTGCCGTGTAAGCTAAACAGCTATTTTTTTTCTTCATTTTAGTTAAATCAAATCATGCAATGAAATAACATGATAAGTATTATATTTTAATATTTTAAAGAAGATTTTTTTTCCTTAGGAAGTGGGTTGCTTCTTGGGTATGTGATTCTCCTATGCACTGCCAGCAAAGGCTTGTTTAACCCTTACTGCAGAACTTAGCAGGTTAAAGAAGTATGTTGTAGCAAAAGAAGGTTCATATAAGAGTCTGTCTTAGGACTGACAAAATCAGAGTGACATTCTATAGAGTCAGTTATTCTTTTCTGTTGAGTGCCGCAGGAACTCCTACGCCTGGGGCACTCAGGTATGCAAATACCAGGTCAAAATTCTCAACTTGCCTATACCATCTCCTGCACTCCATTATTGTCAAGTGAAGTTGTGTATCAAAGTTACAAATCAATGGTAAAGTAGGGGAGGTGAGCAGGGATATGCAAGGTGCTTAACTGCTGGAGTTAGTAGGAATTGCAGACCATAATCCTATGACTTTAGAGGTATTTCCTCAGCTGGAATTAGAAATTATGTTCCAGGTGTGAAAGTCCACTGACAGTTACAAATCTTACTTTAGCATTACTTCCTGGATTAATGTGCATTGTTTTAGGGCAAAACTCGTGCTAAAATATGCTCTTATGCAGTGCAAAGGTATGAACCCAGTCTTCCTCCTCGCAATGCACTCAGTTATTAGTCACCTGTCCTGCTGCCTTATCCAATGAACACTGCATGGTTAAAGACAGTAGTTTGGACAAAGGAACAAAATTGGAGGCAACAAAGAACTTTGACGGTACGTAATCTACTTACAACATTGTTATAAAAATATACTGTCTATTAAAGTGGTTGTCAACTCGTGACAACCACTTTAACCTACAGGTAAGCCTATAATAAGGCTTACCTGTAGGTGCCTTGCATATCTCCTAAACCTGTACGGTTCAGGAGATATGCAGTGCATGTGCTGTGCCGACGTCATGTCGGTACATGCGCAGTGATGAAACGGCCTCCGTGCCGTTACCCCACTGCGACCGTGCCGTGACTGGCGGCTCCCGCGCTCATGCGCGGGAGTGACGTCATGCGACTCCGGCCAGTCACAGCTCCGGAGATCATGGCCCCGGAAGGAAGAGGGGCAGAAAATGGATGTGGCCTGGAGCGGGGACATCGTTGGACACCGCAGGCTTCGTTTGCAGGTAAGTGCCACATAATGGGTTACTATGCGATGCATAGTAGCCCATTATGCTTCTAATTTACAGGGGACTATTGAGGAAGTAAACCCAATCTGGATTTACTTCCTCTTTAAAGAATATAATAAAAACACACCACCTCTAGGATCTGTGAATACCAAGTACACATGACAAGATATATAAATAAATATATATTAAAATAGCTGCTGGAGAGTCAGAATCACGGCCCCAGGAGGGGGTCATATACGACATTCATCCAACATATACTTTGACATGTTTTGCAGATACCCGCTTCTTCAGAAAGAACAATTTCAGCAATATATGTTTCTAAAATATTTATTTATATATCTTGCCATGTGTACTTGGTTTATTATTTATTTATTTTTATTATTTATTTATATTTTCATAACAATGTTGTAAGTCCATTACGTACTATCAAAGTCCTTTGTAGCCTCCAATTTTGTTCCTTTGTCCATACTCTCAAATCAGGATGTTGGTACTATTGTTATAATATTTACGAATGGCTTTCCATATAGTTAAAGATAGAAGTTTGTTCAAATATCTTCAGCATCTGTTCATCATGGGTTCCAACTCCTCCACTGCATGCTGTTGTTCATTTTGCTGGTCCCTGAGGCCCCATGTAGCTAGGGGAAACTATAGAGCACAGTGAGGGCACCAGCATCTGAAGTATGGCATGAAGAAGTTCTTGGAGAAAGCTTTTCTCTTCAACCCAGCAGGGTCCAGCAGCACAGGCATTGTGAAAGATAAATATTAATTGCTTGCGCTGTTGGCCAATGTCCATCATCTTCTTAAAGTGGTTCTAAAGCTAAAATGTTTTTACCTTAATGCATTCCCTGAATTGAGTTAAAATACATTTTAGGACTTGCTGTGCCCCCCACCCACTCTAAACACTTACCTCACTCCTGGATAGATCCAGAGCTGTGCCCAGCTGCAGTCTTTTATCCTCTCTCCCTCTTTACATAGGGACTGAAAGGCAGCAGCAGGAGTCATTGGCTGTCAGTCAAATTCAATAAGGAGGGACCGTGGGAGCTGGACCAAGCTGCAGTATGTGTGTCAATAGACACACACAGCCCAGCTGAGGAGTGAGCCAAACAAGTGCCCCCATAGCAAGTGGCTTGCTGGAGGAGCACTTAAAAAAAAAGAAGGTGCCTAGAGCACCAGCGGGGGAATCTCTGTGCTGGTATTGGCTGAGAATTCGGAACAATTTCCTTTTTTTATGTAAATATGTTTGATTTAGATTAGATATCAGCCTAGTTGATGCACTTATTTTAATAACAATTTACCAGAAATTAACACCGACCGTTAGGATTACATTCTGTGCAAAAGTAGTGATATGCTAAAAATAAATGCTGAATAATGACCTTGCAGCATCCAAAATATTTTATTTCAGGCAAGCATACTAAAGCTGAACTGTAGATCATTTATTTACTTCTTATTCCCACAAAGGTGGCAGCATATCTCCAAAAAAAAATGATGTTGTCTGCCGAGTAGTAGCGCAGGCGCACTAGCTGCAAGCCCATTCATTTTATTTTAGACACCAAGTTCTCTATGGACTGTGAACGCCGGGAAAAAATTAAGTAGAACTGACATGTAGAACTTCTCAGTAGCATCTTAAAAATTCTAGGACTGGAAAAGGGGAGCATGCACAGTACAAGGTCCACAACATCAGACTCAATCTACAGCATACTGAAATGTTGAAAAAAATATATATCTCGGATATGCAAGTAACATGTTTTAGGTTATAATTCAATAAACATGTATTGGGTGATATAATTTCTCTTTAAATTCAAACGTTCACACAGTCATGGAAGTGGCATGTTGTAAGAAAGAAATATCCTTTTATCCATTCCTATGGGCTGATAAAAGTTGTATCAGCTTTCAGATCCTGGTCTCAGAATTCCCAATTTGCCTAGAACAGAATGAATTAATGTAATGCAGGTCCACTGCAGGTTAACAAGGGAACAATTAAACTTAGTTTAATTTATGAATATACATTTGTGAAGTTTAAAGCTTTTTTTGTCCGTGTTGATTGCTGCAATCCAGACATATGAAAAGCTTTCTTACCATTTGCACTTTTTGCCATTAATGGGTTTCTGCACTAAGAATAATAGGACTAGGAATAAGTGTTCCTTTAAGCCTTATACCTACACATAACCAATCTAGTCCCCTAATCTTATAAACAAAGACATCATGGTTCTGTATCATTAATATCAGCTGAAGTTCAAATACTATTACACTCTCTGTAGCCTTAAGCAAATTGGGAGGATAAGTCTAAGTCCAGATTAATCCTGAAAAAAGGTTTATAATTTGATCTGCAATCAGCAATAGAAAAAGCAAGGTAAAACACATCAAGGAAATGCTAAAGGAAGGCTGTGTTTAAAAAGTGAATTACAGAAATTATTTTATCATGGATAAGATTAAAAACATAAATGCTACTTTTCAGAACATCTGTATGTAATCATTTAAAAAATTCCTCATACATAGGTTATTTATATGCATTTTTTCTTATGAAAAATGTGGGACAAAAGTCTTGCAATTTTACCTTATAGGGCCCTGCTCTTTCTGTATGTAAATAAAAATGGGATCCTTATAGTGTTCCCATTTGTGGTGCTGGCCAGAGGTTAGCGGTGGGGTGCCCATCTGAAAAGGTGGGTTCTGGTGCACTCTCTACTATAGCAAAAGTGCAAAATGGACTTCAGTTCACTGAGAGAATCAGTAATGTTTTAAAGTTTGTGATATAATATAAAGTGGTATTTATAGTATTATTTCTGTTGTTTTAATTTTATAATAAGTACATCTACAGGGTGGGCCATTTATATGGATACACCTTAACCACTTACCAACTGGGCCACTTTTTTACATTTGGTGGTCACAAGCTAAAAACATTTTTTTTTGCTAGAGAATTACTTAGAACCCCCAAACATTATATATTTTTTTTCAAACACCCTAGAGAATAAAATGGCGATTGTTTCAATACTTTTTGTCACACGGTATTTGCGCAGCGGTCTTTCAAGCGCAATTTTTTTGGAACAATTTTACTTTTTTGAGTTAAAAAATAAGACAACAGTAAAGTTAGCCCAATTTTTTTCCATATTGTGAAAGAGGATGTTACGCCGAGTAAATAGATACCATACATGACACGGTTGAAAATTGCGCGCACTCGCGGAATGGCGACAAAGTCCGGTATTTAAAAAGTTCCATAGGCGACGCTTTAAAAATTTTTAACGGTTACCAGGTTAGAGTTACAGAGGAGGTCTTTTGCTAGAATTATTGCTCACACTCTGGCGATCGCGGCGATACCTCACATGTGTGGTTTGAACACCGTTTTCACATGCGGGCGCGACTTACGTATGCGTTTTCTTTGCTGCGCGAGCTCGCGGGGACGGTGGCGATTTAAATCTTTTTTTTTTTTTTTCGCAGGAGAAATGCTAGCACAGGCTTCCAGTATCCGTAGTTTCAGGTGCTGCACATCTCGTATCTTCAAAGCATATGTTTTTTTTATGGTTTTTATGGTCAGTAAAAACCAATACCGGGTGAGCTGCTCCTTCCAGGAGGTACCGCCATTCCTCCAAAGCCGACTTGATGGCCAGGAATTCCCTATCACCGACATCATAGTTCCAGCAAGATGGTGCACCACCAGGTCCGAGCATTCCTAGATGAACAGTTTCCTGGAAAGTGGATTGGCCGTCGTGGACCAGTTGAATGGCCCCCAAGGTCTCCCGATCTCACCCCCTTAGACTTTTATCTTTGGGGTCATCTGAAGGCAATTGTCTATGCTGTGAAGATACGAGATGTGCAGCACCTGAAACTACGGATACTGGAAGCCTGTGCTAGCATTTCTCCTGCGGTGTTGCTATCAGTGTGTGAAGAGTGGGAGAAGAAGGTTGCATTGACAATCCAACACAATGGGCAGCACATTGAACACATTTTATAAGGGGCCAGAAACTTGTAAATTACTCATGAAAGAATACAGTTACGTTAAAACCAAGCACACCATTGTTTTTCTTGTGAAATTCCCAATAAGTTTGATATGTCACATGACCCTCTTCCTATTGAAAAAACAAAAGTTGGATTCAAAATGGCCGACTTCAAAATGGCCGCCATGGTCACCACCCATCTTGAAAAGTTTCCCCCCTCACATATACTAATGTGCTACAAACAGGAAGTTAATATCACCAACCATTCCCATTTTATTAAGGTGTATCCATATAAATGGCCCACCCTGTATAATTAAAAAAAAATTCAGCTTTGGCCATGTTGTTTTTCAAGCAATACAAAATACAAAAAAATATAGCAATGTGTATGCTATTTTGCTAAGTAAAGCCATTGTGAAATGTGGGGAATTATACAGCAGAGACCCATTTCTGTTTTTATTTATTAGCCATGGAATTGATTAGGTATTGATTGGGCACATTCCCGCAATGTCATCTGACTCCTGTCCAACAACATGGCATGAATAATAATATACTGTATAAACTTAGTAAAGGTGTGTTTATGTAAAAGTAAACAGATGTTGGAAATGGAGCTATATAACCAAGTGTTAGTCCAGTCCAACCTGAAAATTTGGCTGTAGCCATGTCATGCATTGTTGACCTTTTAGGCCTTGATCGCACAGTTGAACACTTGTGTGCTCTGTGTGGCCCTGTTTTGCTGGCAAAGATGCAAAGGTATTGTGTGCATCCCCAAGCTGGCAGTCCAATAGATGTCTATTGTGGCTTCATGGACACAGCCGCTGTGTCCCAATGTGACATACGCGTGGGTGCAGATGCCCGAACTCACCCTGGGTGCATTCAGGGATATGCACCTGCCCCCGCACGGATGTTGTGGCTGTATTCATGCAGCCACCTGTCCCAATAGACATCTATGGGAATGCCAACACAGAGATGGAAGCAACACCTGTACATACCCGTGTCAGCAAAACATGGCCCTGCACAGGGCACTCAAGTATTCGCCCATAATTCGGTCAGAGGGCATATTTACTAGAATTATCACTAGGGCTAACAGTAATATTGGTTTAAGCATTAACAATTTCTCATGTTTTTTAAGTTAATGAGATTACTTGAAACTGATCTGGAATCTTGTACTAGAATTTAGAGCGTTCATATAAAATATGGACACAATCCAAATGCTGATCTTTATGCTTTTAATGAAAGAACGGGTATCTCTGTTTAATTTATCAGATTGCTATAAAGTAGTTAAGTACTCTTATTTAATATTCTAGGTTTATAAAGAACCATTTTGCAACAGTTACACCATAATGACAGTCTTCCTTTTTCAGTGGATGACTTTGGAGACTAAAACAGATGGTGATTGCCCTTCAACACTTTTATTATTTTAGGCAATATTTAAGCCAGGTCAGGTTGATTTATGGATGGCGGGGAACCTCCATGTGTACTATATCTAGTGCCCTTATGGTTTAGAATGGGACCACACTTTGCAAAGTTACTTAGGCGTGAGAAGTTTTCAACATATATCTGTTTTATCCAAATTATTAGAATCAGGTTTTAATTGTAAACCATTTGGTAACAGGTTCCTGTGACTGGGGCTGTTCATATTACCTATTTGTTGTAAACTTCTCCACCTATGTATGCTTTTCTTTTGATTATTTATTGATGTATGGCAAGCAGCCAAAAAGGGAAGCAGCATGAAGATGGCACAAAGGTATGAACAACAGTGCAGTATTGTCTAATGTCCGCTGTGTATGGGGAGGATTTCAATTGCCCATAGGCTATCAAAAGCTTCTTCATAGATAGGGACATGTTGGGAAACCATCAGTTTCCCACTGTGGATACAGGATGTAATACAGCTTAGACCTGATTGGTCCAGAGATGGCTGTACCTTGTAGAAATGTGGTATTTCTACAAGCCTAAAAGAAAATATAAAAGTTGTAATTTAGGAACATGTTAAGCATACCTCCACAGATCAGTAAAATATGCTGTGAAATGATCAAGAGATGTTGAATAGTCTTGCGTAGCTGATTTATAAACAAGTCTCAAACAGATTTTCACTTTGGCTTTCTAGAATGAAGTGCCTTTTATCTTAAGGCAGCAAGAATGACATTTAGATAAATGTGCTTACCGGTAAATGATTTTTGTATTATAGAATCCTCCAGATTTTCTTGTGCTTGTACTTTCTGTTATGAAAACTTGCAGAAAAATCATGAGTGTCTTAGGAATCAGTTATGGGGCCTGCACTCAGTTATATCTTTATTAGTGACATTACAAATGGTCAGCAGAGGGAAATATTATGTGCCTCCTTACAGATCACACGGGCATCTACAATAGGTTTAATACTCCACCGAGCGAGAAAGCCAAATAATAATTTTGGTTTCTAGCAAAAAGGAAAACGTGAAGAAAATATAATTTAATAAAATATATTGCAAAATAACACTCCAGAGTCCCTGAGAAAAGGCAGCAGAATGCAAGATTAATCATAGCATGTTACTGGCTTTTGTGGTGCAGAAATTGCTTAAAGTTAACCATGTAGCATAGGAAAACTACAGAGGTATTAACAGGAATATGTAGAAGTGAGCTGTATATGAGACTTGTCACATTCAGAATAATACACTTTTTTTCATTATACAGAGAACACTGCAAGGAATTGTTTTGTTTTCTTTGGTCTTTTTGCAATAAAGGGTATTACAGGGAAACACAACAAAGTTATCAAGCAGGAAAAACAGTAAACAGTGTGATTATGCGTCCTGTGTGTTACTGAAGTCTTCTCAGCACATCATAGAAGCCCAACACGTGTCTTGTATCACAATAACATAATGCAATTAAGAGCAGCAGGAGATCACAAGCTTACCTAGCTCAAATATAACAGAGGCCAAATTGATCATAGATGACCCAGTCGAATTGTTCTTTGTCCTCATATGGAACGGAAATTGTTTAGGTGTTCTACACTGATGGGCTTCGTCAGATCAATGAAATATTGTAGAGTGGAACATGTAAACAGATAACATCCTGTTAGGAAAGTAGAACTGGGAAAAAAATAAATACTGAAATCCATTAATTGGGTAATATTATGCTTTTTCAAGAAAAGCAGATTATCTTACCCTTATACAATTGATCTTCGTAGAGCAGACAAGCTTTTCAATGTCCTTTCCACAACAGAAAAGGACTGCTTAGATATGCTTCCTGTTACATAGTGCACTAGGAACAAGGTAATGTGCAGTTATATATCTGAAGCCATCGTGCCATCATCTTTATGTATGAACATGTACATATAGTATGTCTCTTGCAAAGAGAGGTGAGAGATTGCTGCATGTGACTCAAGCATCAGAGTGTGTGGCATAGGGCTGGATCTATACTTTCTACTCCTCTATGCTGATTTTTTTTTCTGCACAGCATGTTTCACTGTGCTGCATTTTTCACTTTTTTGATTAACAGGTATTCTATAACATACACCCAGGAATGTTTTCATCTGCCCTTACCTTAAAAGCTCAAAAGCATTTTAAAGCAAACTTGCCTCCTCTGTTTTAAAACCAAGACCCACAACTGTAATAAAATTGTATGTATCACACCATTCTGCTAGTATAATTTCAAAAGAAATTGCAGCATATTTATGAGATAACATTAATGTGGTAGACACTACAATCACCCCAAATAATTTCTCAATGCAGTTCCCTTTACTAGAAGAGGTATTATACTTACATCTTACATAATTACATCAGCCTCCATCACCCACCCATCTGTATGCCTGTATCCCCAGCTGTATGTTGTGGGTCTGCTTTTGGGGGTTTATTTGGGGTGATAACAGTGTTGCTTTAAAGGTGAGTTATGGAACTGGAACAAAGTGGTACAGTGGGGAATTATTTTGTTTTGCATAGAAAGGTGAAATTTTGCTAAAAGAGGCATTGATATTTGTTCCTTCACACTTCTGTGCACCTTCCATGTGTGAGGATATTAAGGGCTAGCAAACCCTCAACTGTGTGGTGAGAATGGAAAGTGGTACTGAACACAGTGCCACTCTCATTTTGCCCAACACTTACAAGTCATTAACAACCGAATAGACTTCACTTAGCAGGGTCTTTAAAGGACTGCATAAATTGTTAGGTCATAAACAGTTTATAGAATAGCTTAGTGAATATACATATGTGAGTCTTTTGACCCAGGTTTTTGACCCAAGACTAAACTGAGCTTTTTTTTTAAAAACATATTCCGTAATTCCTGCTGTAATTGAGTTACCTTAATGAACTTAGGTATCTAGAAAATTGTAAATGTATTCTGTTAAATAATATTATTTTTCTAGGATTGTGAAATCATTTTATTTGGAAATGTAGACATATGCAAAATAATTAGCATTAAGTGTGTACTCACTGCACATAATGAAATATTCTTCAACACAGCTCCAACTACTCTTTGATTGGGTAGAATAAGATATGTGACACCCTTTCGAGGGGCAAGAATATACTGCTGTATTTGCCAGCCTTAGCTTTCATTTACCATTGAAACTACCAAAGATACCGAGAGTCACATTTCTGAAGGCCAGAGTGATCCAAACCCTGCACTTTGCCAAAGATCTTCAGTTCAGTATTTTTCACTTTTATGACCTTTTTATTTTACTGTTGCGTGTGTCTGTTTTGCATCACCTTTTATGTAAATATTTCTTGTAGAGTTTTTTAAAAACAATAGCTAAAAATTGTTAAACTGAATCTTTGAATGTTCTAACTAGTAATTAAAGAACTTCACTTCTGTGAAGATTCTACCACTGTGTAACTCTGGTACATCCCTGTCTGGGTATGGCAGCAAGTGATACAGACATTTTTTGGGTCAGAATTGCAACAGCGGTTACTGCGAGCAATGTTTCAATTAAAATATCTGGGGGCGGTTATTGTAGGTGTGTGTGTGTGTGTGTGTATGTGGGTGTAGGATTAACTGCTCAGCTAACCTGCCCCATTGACAATCAGTCTCAGTCTCAGTCTCAGTCTTCTGATGCTTGAATTTTTATAGCTGGAAATTCTTTGCACAGAGTGAGGCTAAAAGTATAATCATTACACCAAGTCAAAATTATTTGTGGCAACCTATTATGTAGGTTATTTGCTGAATTTGGTTGGATTGAAACACATTCATATGTCTGGACTGGGCCTCATTTAGATCATTTTTTTAATTTAAATTAAAAAGTAAACAACTGACATTTCAAAGTTCCCCTTTCTACTTCCATTTAAAAAATATAAGATAAAGCCCTAAAATACCAGTTTACTGAGCAGGCTTACACCCAGGTTTGACTATTGGAATTCTCATGGTTGCACTGTTCAGTCAGACCAGGAAATAGCCCACATCATAAAACAGGAAAGTATTTTAGGGATCTGAATTTTTGTTTTTTTATGTGAGCAGTGAATACTAAGCAAATTACTTTATGCATATATTTTTGGATGTGACTGTATCTTAAATAAGTGAGTAAGAAATGTGTTTCATCATGTTTCAAGGCAGGAACTGTGGTTTGGTTTTGCCACTACTGTTTTATTGCTCTATAAAGTCACCCCCATAGTCAATATGGGTCTAACTGCAACAGCCATAATAAGTTACAATATGGTGTAATAAAGCTTATAGTTGTATTATGTAAATTAAGGGAAGTATATATATATATATATATATATATATATATATATATATATATATATATGTGTGTGTGTATACTGTATATATCAAGTCGTTTAATAACGTAAATGAAGCAGACAAAGTCAGCCTAGAATGAAAGCATTTTCAAATGTTCTAAAAGTGCCTCATGGTTGCTATATACATGTCCTACTGATGATGACAAATTCCCCTGCAGCATAATTACATTCTCAAGCCATCCACGCATCTATCACAGTAATGGAATTAATTTTTTTTTTCCTTTTAATTCTGGAAAAATGCAGAGTGTGTCAAGAGAGGCATTTCCAGTTTATCTATGAGCTTGTAGGTTCTAAACTTGACTGCGTCCTATTTATTTCCTCAGTTAAAGGTGATGCTTTTTACTTCCCAATGGAGTTACTTTTTCTTTAGAAGCACCCTGAGCTTACTTACATATTCCTTATATCATATAATGGAGTACATGATAAATGATACAGTGTAACAAGGCATCCGTGGAAAGTATCATTTGTAATGCCCTATAGCAGTCAATCAGGCTCAAATTGTAATTCTAAAAATTACATTTGTAATGCATGCCTTGAATTGATTTGTTGCTATGAGGCAAAACATTGTCTGAGTCAGGTCTTTCTTAGTACACATGTAGCAAATAAATATGTTAGTTTTGCTGACTTCATTGTAAAAATTAAAGTTGCCCTGCTGTCTTACTCATGTTCTGGCTTCCATACTTTAAGCCACTGACCCGGAACAAGTATTAAACATATAAAGCCTGCTAAAAAAAGAATCTCGGTTCTTGGTCTGGGTCATTAAGTAATTAAGTAATTATTAACCACTTCAGCTCCGGAAGGTTTACTGACCGGGCCATATTTTGGTATACGGCACTGCATTGCTTTAACTGACAATTGCACGATCGTGTAACACTGTACCCAAATACAATTGATATCCTTTTTTCCCCACAAATAGAGCTTTCTTTTGGTGGTATTTGATTACCTCTGCAGTTTTAATTTTTGCGCTAGAAACAAAGAATGACTGACAATTTTGAAAAAAAAACAATGTTTTTTACTTTCTGCTCTAAAACACATCCGATAAAGAAAGTAAAAAATCAAATTCCTTCATCAATTTAGTCCAATATGTATTCTGCTACATATTTTTGGTAAAAAAATCCAATAAGCGTATATTGATTGGTTTGCGCAAACGTTATAGCGTCTACAAATTATGGGATATTTTTATTTTTTTAAATGTTTGTTTACTAGGAATCGTGGTGACCAGTGACTTATATCAGGACTGCGATATTGCGGCGGACAAATAGGACACCTAACTGACACTTTTTTCACTTTTTTGGGGACCACTGACATTATTACAGTAATAAGTGTTAAAAATATACACTGTCACTGTACTTCCCTGCCACTGGCAGGGAAGGGGTTAACATTAGGGGTGATCAAAGAGTTAAATGTGTACTTAGGGAGTGTTTACTAAATGTGGGGGGGGGGTGTTTTTACTACCTGAAGACATGGATCCATGTTCCTGCTTCACAGGAACACAGGATCCATGTCTTCTGTACTCATGGAATGACAGTCTGCCTTGTTTACATAGGCAGACTGTCATTCTGTCAGAGTGCCAAACGATCGGCGGGTCCCAGCGGGCATCGGGTCCATGGGACCTGCTGATCAGCTCCCGCTGTGTAAAATCACAGCAGGAGCAAGCTGCCGGTGATGAGCCCACATGTCCAAAACCTGGACCTGGAACCTGGAAGTGCAGAATCGCGTACATATATATGTGAATCTGCACAGAGCAGCCTCCCTGTTGCAGTAAATCTGAAATGGTTAAAGAGGCATAACATACAATTTGTATAGGGTACTATCTATTATGGCTGAGTCACCTAACTTCATGAGCTCTGGAGTCACTGCACTTTATCCATCTGCCAACCGCATTATTATGAGGATGTACAGTGGCAGAGCAGCTCTCCTGCTCCAGATCAGGTACCTTTGGTGAGCTACTACTGCTGTGATTTGTCAGAGCAGAAACTGATCAGCGGGTGCTGGCCAATGGATTTTTGCCAGCACCTGCCGATCTTCTGGAAAACACACAGAACAGAGCTCTGCCTATGTAAGCAAGGCAAAGGTCTGTTCTGACTAGTGGTGGCTGGTGCTAAATATTTCAGTGGGGGAGGGGTAGAAAACTAATGCCAGACACCCCCTGGAAGGAGGTGGATGGGAAGGCAGTGGTCGGGTCCCAAATAAAAGGCACAGCTCCTCTGTCACTAGCATAAATTGCTAATTACACAGGGCATTGGGAAACTATTCAGCCTGGTGCCAGCTGACAAGTGACACACACCCAGACCAGTAGCACTTACAAGGATTCCCTCCAAAGCAGCCCACAGTGTACCCAGCAATGTTCCTGGTGAAGATGGCTGATCACTGGCTGCATGCACTAACCTCGATCTGCTGCCGGTGACAGGTCCTCATCCAGCTACAGTCCAAACACCATCCAGTAAAAGCAGTGGTCAGAGGCTACAGGAAAGTTCATGAGTAGCCCGGGAACAGGATGACCTCAAATCAGTCAGTACTCCATCCCCTCTCCTCCCCTCCCCCTATCCTCCTCCCGGCCAATCGGGTGATGGGTCTCAGGATCAGCTTCCTAATTGGCCAGGAGGAGAATCAGAAAGACAATAGCGAATATTGATTCGCTATTGTCACACAACTTGGTGGACTCGGGGTGCAGTCCACCTTTTTTTAAGCCAATTAGAGCCTCTGACTCTAATCACGTGCTTATAAATAACTGGTTCTGACAAGGGGTAAGTGATGGATTTTCTTTCCCTGCAAAACAGGGAATAAAATCCATCATTTCCCTTAGTAAAAGCAGCACACATGGTACACACAAACACTGGATTGCCCTAGTTGTTTAAGCCCTTCCCAGCCAGTGTTAGTAGTATAGTGACAGTGCATATTTTCAGCTCGGATCACTGTATTATTATTACTGGTTCCCACAAAGAGTCAAAAGTGTCAGTTAGTGTCAGAATGGCCGCCACAATATCACAGTCCTGCTATAAGTCACTGATCGATACCATAACTAGTATAAAAAAAAAGAAAGAAAGAAAAATCCCTGTATATATCCCATAGTTTGTACATGCTATAACTTTTGTGCAAACCAATCAATACATGTTGATTGGGATTTTGTTTACCAAAAATATGTAGCAGAATACATATTGGTCTAAATTTATGAAGAAGTTTGATTCTTTAATTTATTTTATTGCATATGTTTTTTCAAAATTGTCAGCCTTATTTTGTATAAAGTGCAAAAAATAAAAAATGCAGTGGTAATCAAATACCACCAAAAGAAAGCTGTTACTGGAAAAAATTACATACATTTTATTTGGGTACAGAATTGCATGACTCGCCTTGTCCGCTCAACCCTGCCTGGAACTAAAATCCTCAGCAACTGGTGTTAGATGCTATGGTGGGTGGTGGCATCACTTCATATGTTATGTAGCAGTGTTCAGGCCTTAAGATTGTCTTCTAGACCCAAACACTATCACATGGGAGGAAGTTAAATGCTTCTCCGCCCATACTCAGAAGCACCTGGTATTGCAACAAAAGAAATAGCGTTGGTGCAGCACTGGCAAAGTGAGTCTGCAGGTCCTTTGCAAAAACACTGTTATGTTGCCCAAATTGGGCAAGTCACAACTGTGAAAGGAAGAACTTCTACTTAGTTTGGAGGAATTCTCTCTTCCACTCTCTGTTGTGTCACCAGGACAGGATGTGTAATTAAAGTTTCTCTAGGACATAGACAGCAAATAAAACCTGACATAGGTCCTAATCATTTTTCTTTTTTTAAACTAGAGTAAAAATATTTTGTCTGGAGTTTTATTTTAAACAATTAAGCAACATGCATACATTACAGGTAGGCTTAAAAATTAAATATCACTTGGCATTCTAATCAGATTTAGAAATATGTAAACAACATACAAAAGACTAGCTTTTTGGCTATAGTTTATCAAACTGTCATTACCAAAAGCTAACTGGTCCTGTAATTGCAGCCAGTTTTGTCTGCTAGGAGACCAACAGCCAAATGTCTATTTTTGGCAGTAACAAGTCTCATGCAGATATTTGGAAATAACTTGAGATTCGGTATATGCAATTCTTGATGCGAAAAAGCTACAGGCTAAAACAGACAAGCATTACAATTTACAATTCAATTGCAATACACAGTACAATTCATGCATTATGCAGTAAACTAAATGGGAGACTTTTTTTGCTTTAAAAAATACATTTTTTTACTCTACACTCTTTTATGATAAGGACTTGATTAAAAAGTTCCTGGAGTGCACATTATGAATGATTCACTTTAATCATCAAACAGATTCAAATGTTGTATATATTTGTGTTTTTTTTTTCATTTGGTAAGTTTATGGTAGTAAAACAAAAACAAAGAAATCTGGACTGGGCAGATACAGATACTCAAATATCATTGAAAAATGCAGGATATGACAAAGTGTTCTTAAAGTATTTGTAAACCAGATCATTAAAATAATGCATAATATTTAACATGATAATGCAATTCAAATGTCACTTTAAATATTATGTAGCCTTCAATAAAATAAGACCTGTTATTGTCTCCCGGTTGTGCTCCTGCATTGACACTCTGTCACATTGGCTTCCAATAAAGCCTACAATACACAAGGCACCATCATAAAATATTTAGAAATTAGGTGGCATCAAAGGTGCATCAGGAGAGTAGCAGCACTAAGATGTAACAAAACAATGGGGGAAAAAAAATGAAAACAAATATTTTTATTTATATAATAGAGTGCTTTAACACACTGAATCACGTTCAGTTGAGTTTTTTGTCTACTTTAACTACCTCCCACTCAGCCCTGTTTTCTGATATTTCTCTTCTACATGTAAAAATGTATAATGTTGTTGCTATAAAATGACTTAGAACCCCATACATTTTACACACACACACACATATATATATATATATATATATATATATATATATATATATATATATATATATACGGTATCTCACAAAAGTGAGTACACCCTTCACATTTTTGTAAATGTTTTATTGTATCTTTTCATGTGACAACACTGAAGAAATTATACTTTGCTACAATGTAAAGTAGTGAGTGTACAGCCATTAATGTCTAAACCAATGGCAACAAAAGTCAGTACACGCCTAAGTGAAAATGTCCAAATTGGACCCAAAGTGTCAGTATTTTGTGTGGCCACCATTATTTTCTAGCACTGCCTTAACCCTCTTGTCCATGGAGTTCACCAGAGCTTCACATGTTGCCACTGGAGTCCTCTTCCACTCCTGCATGATGACATAACAGAGCTGATGGATGTTAAAGACCTTGCACTCCTCCTCTTTCCATTTAAGGATGCCCCATAGATGCTCAATAGGGTTTAGGTCTGGAGACATGCTTGGCCAGTTCATCATCTTTACCCTCAGCTTCAGTGGTCATCTTGGAGGTGTCTTTGGGGTAATTATCATGTTGTAATACTGCCCTGCAGCCCAGACTCTGTAGGGAGGGGATCATGCTCTGCTTCAGTATGTCAAAGTACATGTTGGCATTCATGGTTCCCTCAAGGAATTGTAGCTCCCCAGTGCCATCAGCGCACATGCAGCCCCAGACCATGAAACTCCCACCACCATGCTTGACTGTAGGCAAGACACACTTGTCTTTGTACTCCTCACCCGGTTGCCACCATACGAGCTTGACACCATCTGAACCAAAGAAGTTTATCTTGGTCTCATCAGACCACAGGGCATGGTTCCAGTAACCCATGTCCTTAGTCTGCTTGTCTTCAGCAAACTGTTTGTGGGCTTTCTTTTGTATCATCTTTAGAATGACAGCCATGCAGACCAATGTGATGCAGTGTGCGGCATATGGTCTGAGCACTGACAGACTGACCCCCCCAAAGACAACCTCTGGATATGTCGCTGAGCACATGCACTCAACTTCTTTGGTCGATCACGGAGAGGTGTTTTCTGAGTGGAACCTGTCCTGTTAAACCACTGTATGGTCTTGGCCACCGTGCTGCAGTTCAGTTTCATGGTCTTAGCGCTTTTGTTATAGCCTGGGCCATCTTTATGTAGAGCAACAATTCTATTTTTCAGATCCTCAGTGAGTTCTATGCCATGAGGTGCCATGTTGAACTTCAAGTGACTAGTATGATAGAGTGAGAACAATAACACCAAATTTAATACACCTGCTCCCCATTCACACCTGAGACCTTGTAACACTAACAAGTCGTATGACACTGGGGAGATAGAAGGCTAATTGGGCCCAATTTGGACATTTTCACTTAGGGGTGTACTCACTTTTATTGCCAGCAGTTTAGACATTAATGGCTGTATGTTGAGTTATTTTGAGGGGACAGCAAATTTACACTGTTATATAAGCTGTATACTCACTGCTTTACATTGTAGCAAAGTGCCATTTCTTCAGTGTTTTCACATGAAAAGATATAATAAAAGATTTACAAAAATATGAGGGGTGTTCACACTTTTGTGAGATACTGTATATATTTAGCAGAAGCCATAGAGAATAAAATGGTGGGTGTTGCAATTTTTATGTCACACGGTATTTGCGTGGCAGTTTTTTTAAATGCAAATATTTTTGAAAAAATAAACTTTAAAGAGTTATAGTACACACAAACACAATGTAATATCCATTTTTTTTGGTAAAATTTAAAAGATGATGTTACACTAGGTAAAGAGATATGCCCCCTGTGAAAGCCGTCTGCTAGAATGGCTTTTCCATCAAAGGGAATTGCCAGCCCTAAAACAACAATGTCGGGATGATGCCTGTAGCTGCAGGCATCATTCTGGTATAACCACTGAAAGTCCAGGACGTCACATGACGTCCTATGGGCTGGAAGTGGCTAAGGCCCCTTTCACATGGACAATATGATCAGGTTCGCCTGTCAGTTTTTCAGGCAGATCTAATCGAACCCCCTCATTAAGCTCTGTCTGACCCCTTACACTCACCCACCTCCAATCTGATCTGGTCCGCTAAAAATAAAATGGAAGAGGATCCATCATCCACAACCTAGGCTGATTGGACCCAAGGACAGTTGGGTGTAAAAGGACAGCTAAATGCATTTACTCCCAGCTGCCTATAGAGCAGAGTGGGCACTGTCCATGTCCACTCTACATAAACTTGAAAATTTGTGCAATGACTAAAACAGCGTTTGGAACTTTGTGACGTCTTCTTTCAATCGCTGGGCTGCCTTTACTCCCAAATAAAGCTTGAAAATCTATCTATCTATCTATCTATCTATCTATCTATCTATCTATCTATCTATCTATCTGTTTATCTATCTATCTATCTGTCTATCTATCTATCTTTGTATAAATGACATGGCGCTGAGTGGTCTACTGTTTATATACTTCCAACACTTTATGTTTAAGTCCATCTGTGACAAAACATTGGAAAAACGGTATAGAGGGTATTCTAGTACACCAGGAAAGAATAAATTATCTTTTTGCCATTTAACTTCAGGGGTTGACAAACTTCAAGTATTTAAAGTGGTTAAATAGATCATAATGCTGTGTTTGGAGGATTACTGATGATGAAAATTTTGAGGGATTAACATATTTCTACTGCAAAATACTATGAATTAAAAAAAGTGAGTTTAGTAAACCATTATTATTATTATTATACAGGATTTATATAGCGCCAACAGTTTGAGCAGCTTTTAACAAGGGCAGACAGTACAATTACAATACAATTCAATACAGGAAGAATCAGAGGGCCCTGCTCGTTAGAGCTTACAATCTAGGTACAGGAGGAATCAGAGGGCCCTGCTCATTAGAGCTTACAAGTTACAACCTCTATAAACTAGAATTTTTGGTTTATACACCTCAAATGCAAGCCCAGGTTTAAATTGACTGATCTAATAATAAAAAAAAGTATATTCATGCAGCTGGTATTGTTAAAGAACTATTTCATTAGCTTAAAGTTTTTTCTTACTATTTGGATTTTTTCTGTTCCTTTTCCCCATTCCTTTTGACTCAGACACAGGCAGATGGTGTTTGTGTGACCCTCCTGCTTCATGATTGATCCTCTAGAGGCCAAGATGTACAAAGGCTGTATTGGCCCTCTGTTTCTCAGCAACTGTGAGCTAGGAACTTTGGATGATAAATTGTTTCCTAACAAACACTATGACATACAAAACAATGTTGTCTGTATGAAGCAATTTCTTATCAATAAGGTCTGTAAGAAATTTTTAATTTTGAGAGGCAATTATTTTATTTTGTTTTCAGTTTACTAATTGATCAGAGTTAATTTTTCTCTTTGGACCTTTCCACTTTGTGCCTTTGTAAAAATTGCAAGGCAGAAATAACATTTGAATGAAATCTGAACCACTTTATGTGTACCTGCATGTGCCAAAATATAGATAAAGAAATGTAAAATGTAAAAGTAGGTCAGAGTAAAAAGAATGCTTAACCACTTCAGCCCCAGAAGGATTTCCCCCTTTAGGACCAGAGCCCTTTTTGCGATTCGGCACTGCGTCGCTTTAACTGACAATTGCGCGGTCGTGCGACGTTGTACCCAAACGAAATTTGCGTCCTTTTTTCCCACAAATAGAGCTTTCTTTTGGTGGTATTTGATCACCGCTGCGTCATTTCTGATCGCTGCTATAAACAAAAGAAGAGCGACAATTTTGCAAAAAAACCCAAATTTCTTACTTTTTGCTAAAATACAAATCCAAAAAAAATATAAAAATTTTTTTTTTTTCAATGGTTTTGGCCGATTTATATTCTTCCTCATATTTGTGATAAAAAAAAGCAAGCGGCTAATATGTAACAAAATAAAAACTGCCAGTGTTTTTATGTAGCAAACATCCCCAAAAGAAAGTAATACAGTGAATAAGAAATAGTGATCTTCACTTCTCTATTGATAAAAAACACTGATGCCATGTCTCAAATTAGACTGTAAAATTAAAGAAACATTACATGAATATTTTACATACAAACTAATATACGGATGCAATTTTCCCCTAAATTTCACTCATTTTCAGATTTTTGTTTAAATAGCTATAACTTCATCTTATCAGTTACAGATACACTTCAAAAACACAGACTAATGGGTTCATGGGTTCAAGCACTGCTTCACTATTTGCTTGCTGCAGCTTTACATTTAAAAGCTTGAAAGGAGAGGCCAGAGAGTGGCCCGAGGCTGCAATTTGCAAAAAATATGGTTCTTTTTTTATTTTTACAGTAAGATATATTTATTTATTTATTTCCTGATTTTTGTGCATCTATAATATTTCTGGGATACCTATTGATGCAACAATTTGAGGCTGAACTCTAGACAGATTTGAAAAACTTCACATACAAGAGGTAAAAAGGTGACAGGCAAGGGAACTCCAGCACACAGCCTGTTATTGACAGCTTCAGCTATGTGCCTGTGGGCTGTGTCAAGGGGATGTGTCCCTTCCCTCCAATCAGCTCTAAGTTCCCCTCACTGAGCTCTGCAGAGTGCTTCAGCTTTCTGCCCTCCTGCTTTCTAAAGCTCAGACAAGCTGTATAAATTGTAGACTTTGAACAGCTGTAGAGAATAGAAGAATACAGATAAATAGTTACATTTTTTGTGTGTGTATCAATGTTTTGAATTGATAAGTAGCCCTTAAGGAGATACCATCCCTGGAAAGACACTCATAAAAGTACACAAAAGTAAGGTGGGGACTTTAGATGTACCTCCTTGGGCTCAAAAAACACTTGAGAGACTGATTTCAAAGATTGTTTTACATACTTGATTCAACATATTTAAACAATTTCTTGTTTTAATAAATTGTATAAATATGTTGAATAAAGTTACGTGAAAAATGATTTAAATCAGTCAATCAAGTGTTTCTGGAAACCAAGGAGGTACATGTAAAGTCCCAACCTTTCTTTTGTGTACTTTTATGAGTTACAACATGGGTTCTCAACCTGTGACCCTCCATCTGTCACGGAAATATAAGTCCCATCATGCCTTTGCCTTTGGGAATCATGCTTTTAACTATTATCTATGTAATGCCTCATGGGACTTGTAGTTCTGAAACAGCTGGAGGGCCACAGGTTAAGCACCCATGGTTTACAATCACTACTTTAAGGCAGCATATTCACCTTGAATAGTTGCCAGAGCACATAAAAAATGAAAAATGTTTTCAAATCTCTGCATCATTGTGCAGTTTTAGGTCAACATATCCATTAGGGGAATTGGTTTAATGGCTTAAAAGTTATTTAAAAACCTGCAAAAAACTTACAGTAAAAAAGAGCAACTGCAGAGTTATTTCACTATATAAAATAAGTTTGTTGGACAGCAACTGCTCTTGTTTTTAAAAATGGCAGTGCTTCTTGCGTAACACATTATGTAGAAAATTACCTATTTATTAGTATATGGCAGTATTATAATTAAAGAAATGAAAATGCTAAGTTCTAAATATTGTTTCTATTATGTTTCTTAAGAAGCAGGAATCAATCGTCCAATTAATAAGCTTTTTTCTTTTAGTAATTAGCAGTTTCGGTGTTTAACACAGGCATGCATTCTTTAAATTTGTACAGGTGCTTAGAGAATGGAAATAATAAAATGAGTCTTAAATTATAGTGATTTGTGCAGGTATTTTTAATGAAAACACAACCCCTTCATCATTCCACTGTGAATGTAGAACTGGTGCCTAGACAGTTTCTAGATTTGTTAATCATGAGGCAGATCTGCTATGGGATTTGTGAGTGAAGACTCTCTAATGAAACAGTAGAGTGTGTGCTACAATGAAACACAGAACTTAAATAATATAAAGGAGAAAAGTAGGTGTACTGTTTCTGCTCTATGCTGTCCCTTTTTTTTTTCTTCCTTCCTTCCTTCATTAAAATCAGCAGGACAAATTACAGAAGGAACTTGACAAAAGAGCAATGAGTGTAGTTAAATGGCAAATTAAATGTAATGTTAAATAATGTACAGTTATACACCCAGGCTGGAGGAATAGCATTGCCATCTAATCATTATATAGTAAAGAATTGGGCGAAAAAAAAAAAAAGATGGAGAAAAGCCAAGATATGGTAAACATACTTTTTAACTCAAGGACAGCACAGAGGACAAGAGGAAATCAGTTTTAATTGAAGAAGGAATAATCTTTATCAGTTTAGGATTCAGTGTGAAAAAAGTTTGAGTGTTTTTATAGTTCTCCAATAAAGAAGATTTATTAGCATTTCGAGGTGAGTGTGTGTGGCATAGGAAACTTTGGGCTTTAAATAAACATTGTTGGCATACCATTCATTTGACATTTCAACAATAACCTTCCCAAAAGAAAGATGGTGAGTCTATTCGTGCATTTCTATCAATAATACCTGCGTCAGCTGCAAAAAATGAAAACGGGTACTCTCCGATTCCTCTTTTCTGCAGGGCATACATTCATTCCTAGACATATAAAAAAAAAAAGGAAAATGACTATGATTCCCACTCAGGGAATGGATGGAGGAAACTGAGTCATGTCATGAGGATGGAGGAGTTAACTTCTAGACTTTACGAATGGCTTTGGCATTATGGTACACCTGGATTGAGCTTTCATTGTCCAAACTAGATGTTTCTTTAAACATCGCACTGAATTCTGGTCATGTTTTGCTGTCAGTGTCGCCAATATCCCAGCTGGGAATCCCTCCCCTCACCCACTTCCTCTTTCTATTCTTCTAACACCTTTCTTTGCTAACTTTTCTGTTTGATGTTTGATGTTCTGTTTGGTGTTTTCCACTCTGCCGAAGTATCAGAAAATTTGTCTCCATGAGTCTCACTACCATATTTTTCCTGATACGAATCACTTAGGAACACTTCGTTTGGATCTTTGTGTTTGAGGCAGCCTAACGGTGTCCTCTAAAATGTTTCTTAGGCACCTCTGGGTCCTTGAAGTACATAACTGGATATATACAGTATATATATATATATATATATATATATATATATATATAATACACTACAACACATGACATCACTTTGGATTTTTTATTCTGACGTACAAAAATTTTCGTGACTTTAGTAAACTCTTCCGATTAGATCTGAGATTAGCATCCAAAAAACCGGACGATCTGTAATCCGATTTTCGGACTGTGTGTACGGGGCTTTAGGTCTATGACTTGCAAGGAGGAAAGTGGCTGTACAAGGGAATTGGCACTTTTTGGAATTCCCTAGCAAGTTTGGAGGCAAGTTACAAGTCTATAAAAACATTTTTATAGAAAAACAGATTGCTTTAAGTAACTTTTTTAATGTTTGAATATTCTATGAATTCATCAGCATTCTTTTAAGTTGGTGACAGGATCTCTTTAGAGTACTGACCAACTTGCACTATTACTTGTATATATGTATATAAGCTAAAACTGCCTTGAGTAGCTCATGTTTTGTTTATTTTAGGTCTCCAGCACTGTTACATGGAGCTAGCAGAGAGTCCCAGGCCTGTTTTAGCTACAGCGCCTTTTTGGAGGTAACATATGGCCTCCTTTCTGTAATCCCCATGGCCGAAGTATATACAGCAGGGGAGGGTGGGAGTTAAAGAGGAACACCACTTTTGTTAAAATAAAAAAAACATTCCTCTTTGGGTGATCTATGTACAAGGATTTTAGCAAACTTTGTTGCAGATTCCTACTTTTTGTTATTCTGAAGTAATCCCTGTGTGTTTTTCTTTGTCCGTGTAGTAAGTCAATCGATTGGAAGTGGTTTCATAATTATCAATCAGCTGCTGCACCTGCAGGGCTCGTATCAGGAAAATTGCAGGGTCTGCATTCCTTTAGATGTGATCTCCTATTGGGAGTATCTCACCAGAAATTACATTTTTGTTGCAAGTGATGTCTGATATCTGACTTGTATCTTAGTGCAGACTTCTGGGAAAATCAGTGAGCCAATCACACAAGCAGGAAATTATGTTTCTGGGGGGCGTTCTGTGCACATTTTGTGTACAGAACGTCTCCAGGTAGCCATATTGCATTGCATTTTACAAAACGTTACAGAACTGCAGATTAAAAAGGAAAGGTCATTTTTAATAACATTCATTTACAATATGACTTGAGTCACAATTGTGTACACTATATTATTTTTTGTTTTTTGTTTTTTTTTCCCACAAAAGTATAGTTACCCTTTACCAATTGCCCAGCACGGGATTGAGTTAGTAAATCTCGCTCATAATCTCACTGCACCTATTCTGTACTAGCTTGCTGCATGATAAAATCAATAAATCTCTCTCATTGCATGACATTTCATATCCTGCTAAAACTCAAAAGCCTTATTAATCCTTGAATTTCAAACAAATCACATTTTAATTTAACACATTAATATGGATGTGTTTGGAAAATTTCCTCAAGCTTGCTAAAAGGGCATTTTGAAATATGACATAGTAAATGCATTAAAGCGGTTGTCTACCCGGAAAAAAATAAAATAAAAAAAATACCTGCAAGACAATAGCATAATGAGCTAGTATGCACCGCATACTAGCTCATTATGAAATACTTACCTTGAAACGATGATCCAACCGGTCTGCTCGGTCCCCTCTGAGAGAGATGACATCTTTCCTCGGATCTTGCTTCCGGGTATGCGGCTCCGGCACTGTGACTGGCCAGAGCCGCGAGACGTCACTCACACGCATGGGTGCAGGACCCGTCTTTCTGGCAAGGTCCGGCAATATTGCCGGGCCTTTGCCGGGACATACACGGCGCATGCGCCGGGACATACACGGCACATTTGCCGTAATGCTTCAGCAAATTAGAGGGGGAATATCTCCTAAACTGTACAGGTTTAGGAGATATTAATTTTACCAACAGGTAAGCCTTATTATAGGCTTACCTGTAGGTAAAAGTAAACAAAATGGGTAGATAACCGCTTTAAAGGGGTCTATTTATAAAAGTTTCACACAAGATTCATACAAGTTTTACCAAGGGTTTGCACAATTTTCTGATTGAATCAAGTTAGAACAATGTGTAAAATATGGGTAAAAACATTTATAATGCATGTTTTAACCAAATCTGATCATTTTATTTTCTAAGAAATGCTGACAATTTTTTCAAAAGTCTGAAGCATATTTATTCCCTTTTCAGTCCATATATGCTCTAAACCTTGACATTAGTCGCAGAAGCTGAGGAAGGATATGGAGAACTCTTGAAATGTCTGAAGGAGCAGCTTAATGATATGAATGCTGCCCTCACTGGGTGAACTCATTTGAAATTTCTGTGTCAGCTCTTCAGGTAACCTTGTGTGGGTCATACAGGTTACTTTGTCTCTCTATGCCTGAGGCACAAAAATGAGGACATAAACTTTACAGGGAACAACTGTACCTATGAAAATGTTCAGCACTGAGAACAACATTAAAGGTCTGCATATAATTTATGTTATTCATCAATTATACAGCTAGGAAATCTGTTTCTTTTTGCATTGGAATTCTATTCTTCATTGCCCTACATTTACCTGCCAGGTCTAAATGCTGCTGCTTTTATCATATGCCTTTACAGCAGGTTACCTCGTCAACTAACATCATTGATGTAAACCCTATTTACAATTAAATGGTCCACACAAAGCTGAATTTTACTTTTCATGTAGATATTGTCAATTTAATTAGTGCAGGATAAAATGCGAGGAGACCTACACTGCTTATTTAGCAGATCTTATATTTTTTAGGGAATTAATGTGCTCAACAATTATATATATATATGTGGGGTTGATTTATTAAAGCCAAATAGACTGTTCACTTTGCAAGAGAAGTTTCGCATTTGCTTTGCAAAGAATACCCGATCATGTGCAGGGAAAGTAAAAAAAACAACAACATATTTTTAATTGCATATGATTGGTTGATAGTGGTCAGCAAAACGTAAAGCTTAACTCCAGAAATTCAAAATGTAATGTATTACTAGGGGTTAAGTCCAACTAGGTGCATGCCACATCATGGGCTAATCTCTTTAGGTTACAACTGATATTTTTACTGAGTGTAGGGAGCATAGCTATTGCTAAAAGGCACTCTGATGCTCGACCTTCTGGTCTAAGCTCCAGCAGCTGCAAAGTTGCATGCAGCTGTTGTGCTTGCCAAATCACAGAGTGCTTTATATTATGTGAACCTATTCACAGAATACAAAACTTTCTATGAATGAATAGCAGAGGGGAGGGGCATGGCAGAGATGCCATGTTTGAGAAGACAGCATAACTAATGTCAGAGCACTGGGAGTTTAACAATAGCTGTACTCCTGGTGCTCCATAAAACTGTTGGTTTTCAATTAAAGAGATGAGTCTACGAGGTGACATGCGCCTCATTGGACTTAACCCCCCTGGCGGTATTCCCGAGTGTAGCTCGGGTGAATTTTCTGTAACAATAGCGGTAACCCCCAGCCACACTCGGGATTGCATCGCTGGATCCAGGCAGTGTTACTGACCTTGTCCCCTGGATACAGCAATGTCCCCCCGCTGTGTCGGCAGGCTGTGCCCTCCGCCCGATGCCTCTGTGTGCCGGGCTCCGTTCCCTGCAAGCGCCACGTCACACGGGGGCAGAGCCTGGCGGCAAATTCAAAAAGTGAAACACACAGTAAACATACAGTACACTGTAATCTATAAGATTGCATTACTGTATGAAATCATTTCACGTCCCCTTTGTCCCTAGTGGTTTGCCCAGTGCCCTGCATGCACTTTTACATTATATATGTCATTCTTTCTGCCTGGAAACTTGAGAATGTCCATGGCAACCAAAAGGTGTCCCTTTACGTCAAAAGTGTTTTTTGATCAGCTAGTAAACAGCGATAGTAAATAAGAATCATTTGCAGAATTGAGTGATACTAATTTTTGGGGAAATTTATCATCAGACACTGAAAGTGACGACAGCGACAATTCTGCAAATTAGCAAATTTCAGTGTTTTTGATTTAATTACATTATTGAAATAATTTTATTACTATTACCGGTATATTATTATTTTTAATAATTATTTATAGTTACTTATTATATTATAATTTATGATTTCTTGTTTCAAACTTTATCATACCCGGGATGTCTACTAGACTCTTGTTTGGACAGATTTAAGTGAGTTATTCTTAAGAATTACAGGCCTACAATATAAAACGCCAAATTTCTATGCAAAATAATGGTACCCCTTTCAGCACCAAAACTCTTAGTAAGCCAGAACATTTTGGAAAGTGCTGAATCCCTCCAGTTCATTCATTCAGCTATGAGATATTTCCCTTACAGAGTTCAAATTTCATTTCAAAGTGAACAGCCTCCAGCCTTCAGCCCAGCCCAATTGTGCAGGCCTTTGTTGTTATTATTTTACACTTTTCTTTGTCTTTCTAAATGTCACCAGGGGGTTGTTGTTTTTTTATCTCTGTTTCTTTCAGTTGTATGTAATCATATATACTATCCTGTACTTTGTATTATCCAGGATACATATGGATGTAACACTTTTCTTGTTATCAATAAACTTTTTCTTTTTCTGTTAAAAAAGTGAAGAACCTATTTGCCTTTAGTAAATCCATCTCCATGACTTTGAGCAAAAATACCCCTGCGACTGTTCAGATTTTGATTTTGCAGTATGGTGGTATAAGGAACAATGTTATAGTTAGCTGTAGCAATGTGCAGGCTGTCTGTGAAATTTGCTCAGAATGTTGACTGGGTAAGTTGTTTGAAATTCTGGAGCCCACCATGTATTGGGAGGTTGTCACTTTGATTCGTGATAAGCAAATAGGTTAATGCAATTCAGAACTCATGTGGATTAGGCTGGTATACCCTGACTTATTGGGAACTAGCCAAACTACTTTGCATCCTGTCAACAATGAGCTGGTAAATGACCATGTGCACCACTTTTTTACCTGTTTACCAATATGACAGGCAAGTCAAATCACATTTTGCCCAATAGCAAAATGAATGCGACTGCACCCTGTCAAAATACCAGCAGGGTATTACCCATCTCTTAGTCATTTCTATCAATAATGGATCATGTCAATACAAATACGTGTTTCCCCCTTCTTCCAGCACATATTGGTTGTACATTCTGTCTAGTGTGCTTTCAATTCCAGGGCTTTTATTTTACTCCCAGTTCAGGTTAGGGGTGCGTAAATCACATTACTAACATAATTACAAATCCTTTGAAAAGTAAAACATTAAATATAAATGTATTTAGATTGTGCATGAAGCTCTTTGTCTGGAACTTACTTTAAGCTATTGTTTCCCAGCAAAACAGTACTGTCTTGATTCTTGAGAGCCTGCTTACAAACTGAGGTAGACTTACTAAAACTGGTGCACTCAAGATCTGGAGCAGCTGTGCATGGTAGCCAATCTGTTCCTAAGTTTAGTTTGTGTAATTCATTTTTGACAATAAAAAAACGGGAGATGATTGGTTTCTATGCAGAGCTGCACCAGATATGCAAGCACCACTTTTAATAAATAACCCCGCTGTGTGTAGGGAAAGGGTTTTTTGAAGATGTAGTTCTGTTAGCCATGTCAGTAGAAGCTAACCTTACTGCAACTCCCTCCTCATTGGCTTACCTTTAAATGGGCTATCCCCTATTCAGTCCATCATGAATGCTGCTGCCAGACTCATCCCCCTTACAGACCACTCAGTGTCTGCTACCCCTCTCTGCCAATCTCAAAAAAATAAAATATAAATAATTATGGACAATGCTCTTAAGGGGGAGAGTGAAACATAGGCATACATTTGATTAATATCTGGTTATATGCTTTAAAGAATCCATTCAATACATTGCTGGTTAGGAATGAGGTTCTGGTTCAAAATCTCAAAGGTTTGGCTGGAAATTGCGCAAGTATGCTGGCAGAAATAAGGAACAACTTATTACGCAGTACATCATCTTTACCCCTGGTCACAAGATCTCTGTGTAAGAAGATTTTGTTTTCTACTTATTTTTCCTAGTTTTGGATATGGTACAGGTTCTGCATGACTGGTGCTGGCTTCCCATGCCTCTTATTTGTCAACAAAAGTTTGCATATTTTGAGCAAGATTCACAAAGCTGTTTGCAAAGTGAACCAAGCAGATTCACTCATCCCTATTACTGGTACAATTTGCTGATCAAACAGGTCATATCTAAGGAGAATCCAACTTCTATTTGGCAGGCTTGAGGCATGGCTCCTCAGGACCCAGGGGTTTAACCACTTCAATACTGGGCACTTAAACCCCCTTCCCGGACCAATTTTCAGCTTTCAGCACTGTTGCAGTTTGAATGACAATTGCACGGCCATGCGACACTGTACCCATATGAATTTTTATAATTTTTTTCACACAAATAGAGCTTTCTTTTGGTGGTATTTAATCACCTCTGGGTTTTTTATTTTTTGCACTATAAATTAAAAAAGACTGAAAATGTTCAAAAACAATGCATTTTTCTTAGTTTCTGTTATAAAATTTTGCAAATAAGTAATTTCTCTTCATAAATTTTGGCCAAAATGATACTGCTACATTTCTTTGGTAAAAATAACCCAAATTGGGGTTTATTTGGTGTTGGCGGACAGACAGATGTTTTGTGTATGGTGACAGATGTGATGGGGACAGACAGATGTTTTGGGGACTGTGACAGATGTGACAGGGACAGACAGATGTTTTGGAGACTGTGACAGATGTTGTGTCTGGTGACAGATGTGATGGGGCACATACAGATGTTTTGGGGACTGTTTTATGGGGACACTGATGTGTATGGGGACAGGGGTATCAGTGGTGCTTGGTGCACTGTGTGTGGGGGTGATCTGTGAGAGCTCTCTGCATGAAATCATCATCATGCAGAGAGCTGTCACATAGCTGCAGCTTCCCCCTCCCCCCTCCCTCCGCACTGAGCTTTCACTGAGCTCGGCTGGGGGAGAACTGTCACAGAGACGTTCACAGCCGTCACATGATCGGGAGGGCCAATCACTGTGCCCATATCCCGATCTCTGCTCGGCTGGATCCTGTGATCATAATGATCACAGGATCGAGCCGCAGCATGCCGCGTGGCCGCGCTGCGAGCACCCATTCTGCAGGACGTCAATACACGTCCTGTCAGAACGGGGAAGCTCCCACCCGGCCTTATATATACAGTGGCCAGGTGGGAGGTGGTTAAAGAATGGCTTCTGTCATGAGAGCATTTCAGATTATTCCCCACCCCAATCCCTACCATTATTGAGTTAATGTAACAGCTTTGCTTTATGCAGAAAAAATGAATACAATAGCAATATGACTGATATTTGGGGGCAGAAGAAAGGATTTGCAATTATATAAAATGTACTTTCCATCCATTATAATGTACATTTTAGCACATATGCATCAAATATGAAATTGAAACGATGATTTCTCTATAATACAGCTTTCAGAATCTTGTGCATAACCTATCATTTTCTGATGATGCAGCATTCTGAAGACAGTATTTGAGTGTGCATTACCATTAGCACATTAATAGGTTGATAGATGAAGGGAATAACTTCTGAACACATTGTAAAATGTTATTGCCTTTAATTTAACAGATCTTAAAAACTTTTTGCCTTAGTGAGATACAGAAAGCGAAGGTTAGTCATGTTAGATATTTCATAGTAATCCTTGGTGATTAAAAACGTGGATTACATTAACTTTGGAAATGTAAATAATTTATCCCGAAATATGGTAATTCAGCACTATCAAAAGAGTGTTATTTCTAAAGAATAGGCACTTGTGTTGTAATGCCTGTCTGAACTGTAATTGCTCTTATTTTGTCATAAGAATGTCCCTGCCCAAGAACATTAAGATGCTGTTAAGAATTTTTTAAACTATGCTGGGAAAAGCTGTTTCTTGATTGGTGCCTTATTTCCTTGTCCTTAGGTTGTATGTATGTGGTCTTGGGTTTGTAATAAGTCATTGGACAAAGCAAGGCTATAAATCCATATACAATATAAATACATAAATACATATACAATATAGAAACAGTACACCATAGTAAACAATGAAATTAATTAAACAAATTAAATTAATTTTAAACAAGTTTTGATAAGTATAGTTAAAAATGAACTCCAGACAGATTAAATACACCATGCAGTTATCTGTTTCTTAAAGGGTCAGATCACCCTTTAGTTCACCTTTAAAGGTGAACTAACATTCAACACCCTCCCCATCTTTCCTGGTCCTCGGCACACCACATGCCCATGCTGACCAAACTGAAGCGCTCTGATCCATCTTGACAACACTAGGGAAAGAAGAGGAAGAACAGTGGGATTTTCGAACCACGGGACCATTCGCCAAGCTGCATGGGTGGTGAAACTCTATCATCTATTCACCTAGGGAGGCAAGTGAAGCGGGGACCAGGAGGTTGTAGGGTGTTAGTTCACCTTCAACTAATCCTTTTAAAAGGCCAATACGTGTATTTTTAAAAGCAGCTTGTTTAGTTACCTGCATTTAACTTCGTTTTAATCTCTTGCAGTCTCTGTATAGCAGTTTATACTAGGGAGATCAATCAGTTGTGTCCCTCTGTGCTGACAAAAAGCATGCTGATAAGAGACAAGAACAAAGGGACAGGGAGATAATCTCATACATTTTTCTGCCTCTCATTCACTCCGCAGTCATAGGCTAGAGGTAGGGACAAAACCTAGCTATATTACTCACCCAGCAGGCTGGACGGTCTGGCAGGGCTGTGAAAATCTCTGAAATTAATAGACAGGGATACATACTGTAAATGTTATCAGGTACAACAGCTCTAATATATGTAGTTCGTCACTTTGCCTAGAGTTGAGATTTAATGAAAACATTAGTATTGTTTTACATACTTTTAACATTGATTTTGTTTTATTAAAGGCTAAGTCCATCTTTCTGAACATGTTTCCTATTATACCCATATTTAGGCGGTTCTTCTCCCAGCAGGCTCCTGTCATGTTTTGCATTTCATGTGGCTGTGCATTGCTTTGCCCTTACAGTTGCATCATCCATTCACAGAGATATTGTATGTAAATGGAGAGACTGCTAGCTCTATCTACAACCAGGGCAAAAGGATACATAGATCTCAATGGAACACAAGTGTAGTGATGTTACCTCACTGTAGTCCATTGATATTTTATCCAACCCTGTAACTGAAGACCTATACATTGGTAGGGACCTGAGGCTGCAGGAATAGTCTTCAGGAGTCAGTGCATTACAGCTACAATCCACTGATCTCAATTTCAATGTTTTGCAGATTTCAATGCAAGCTGCAAAAACATAAAAAAATGTACTTTGGTTTTACAGGATAATTTACCTTTCATAACATGTTACACACAATCAAGTTATAACATGTTACTGTTACAGCAGCCCCCGATCCCCTGTTGTGACAGCGAGTGTGGGGAGAAGATTGCCCACTCGCTGTCACAATTTAGAGAAATCACAGACTTGCAGGGCTCTGCCCATCCAGAATGTCATTCATTCACAGGGTTCTGTGAATGTGGGAGCTACAAGTACCAACAGCCTTTGTAGTTATCAATGAACTAACAGGGCGCTGTTGATCACTCTAGGTAGTTCATTAATGCTCCCTGTCAGTGTGTCACTGCCTTGTTTTACGAGGTATGAGCAGACAGCTTACACGGACAGTCTACAAGAGTACTGCATTGCACCCACAAACGATTGTTTATTTATTTTTTTTATTACAAAAGTGAACTTATCCTTTAAATCACTTTGGGTGCTATTACTATTTTTGTTTGCAAACAGTACAATATGCTTTTTATGTAAAACACAGGGTTTGCTGATCTTCTTCCAGGTATACTAGTTGTCTGTCAATAATTTCTCAGTTGCTTACCTGGAATTAGCATTTACATTAGAAAGTACTAGTTATACTGTATTGCCTGCATACTTATTTCAGGTCAGTGGCCAGGCCAATCAAAAAAGTACTGAAGTCATTGGCTTAGCATGACAGGAGAGCTCAGCACTGGTAGCTTCCATATTATTTTTGTTTATTTTAATGTACCTGCTTGAGTGCTATTTATGAGTATGGTGCAAAATGTAGCCGTGCACACACAAAGAAACCAGAAATTAAGTTTCTTTACCCCAAACTGTGCTATAATTCTGAAGGCTGTATTCCATTTTTTTTGCTCTAGATTAATATGCATAATATTGCTTTGTAGAGCTTAGAATGAAGTAGAACTTGTTTAGGACTATGCTTCATGTTATGGTTCACTATCATAAAACATAGATAATTTTTATACATACTGTATATATTCCTACCCCTGGTTAGTGGCCTCAATGGACTGGATCATATAAATTATCATATAAAAAGTTGCTCCAAAAATGCATTAACCAGAAAACTTCCACTAGGTTATTTCTATTTACATGCCATCTTTTTTTCCCAAAGTTTTTATTGATTTTATAATTGTTTCAAAAATACAAAGGTCAGTATAATAGACAGTGTGTACAGGCGTGAGGATACACAATTCTAGGTACAATATAGAACAAACGTAGCAGTGTTAACATTATACTTAATAGACTTTACGGTGTACACTGTGGGATAGGATGTACTAAGAGGACGCATTTATTAGGCAATCTCTTCTTGTGTGTGGACTACTCGAATAAGTATTCTGTGAAAAGCCATGCTTGCCTCCCCCCTACCCATCCGCCCCTAATGGGATCAGACTGTGGACAGGAGGGGGAACTGAGTTTGGAGTAGGGCTGAATGTCTGGCTTATGGCTTGTGGTGGTGAAACAAGTCCCTTTTAGATAAACGGGTTTCAGGCGAATTGTGCTATTTTGGTGGATAAAGGTTAAATGGGTATCATCTTTAGCCGGATCTTCTGGTATCATGGAGTGTTTAGGTTACGGCCTGGAGTACCTGAGTTAGCATGAATATGGGGGCCAAATGGGGGTCAGGCTCAAGGGATGGTGTATAGAGGGGAAGTGGGGAAGGTAAGAAGGGATGGGCACAGGGGGGGTGTGTGTTGGTATGCAGTTCCATGGCCTTTTGACTCTGCGGGGATGTTGAAAGTGTGACCCCAGACCAAGCTATACGGAACCCTTGAGTAGGTTTTGAGCTTTGGCTGATACTGTAAAGTGGAATCAAAAGGCCCAGATTTTACTATTTACAAGCCATCTTAAACCCATTTCCTCCATCAACTACTAGCCCGGAAAAGAGGACATTTGAACCCCCTGAAACCTGTTGACTTTTATCATGAGGAACTAAATATCCTGATTTCAAGTCATGCAAATAGTGTAACTGTTCACAGCAGTGGCCACACATTTTTTAACCGCTTGCTGCCTGCTCACAGTAGATAAGCTGTTGACAAACACACAGAACTCTGTGCACAGACAAGCGGCCTGTCTGTCATCTCTTTCTGAAATCAACTCTAGTAAAAGCAGCACACATTACACAAATTACACTTGTTAGGCACACAGTTAACACTTTGATTGTCCTTTGATGTCAACCCCTTCCCAGCCAGTGTCATTAATACAGTGTACAGTATTATCACTGATCGCTGTATTAAGTGTCACTAGCGACATCAGTGTGTGAACAGGCTGAATGCACCAAGTTGATTGATCCTTTAACTGGGGTACAACCAGCCTGCCGGATTTGCTTGCAATTATTGCTGGCAGTCACTAGCAATAATCACTGTCTCCCTCCAGTGGGGACAGCTTTCCCCACCCACTCCCACCCCCCCCCCCCTTGCTGGGAGGAGACCGTATCTCAGCAGGATGGAATCTCCTGTCAGCACTGTCTGTGTTGATGGGGGAATCCTGAAATTTGCACCGTCTATGGCCTGCCTTGGTCAGTTAGTGACCCTCCTAACCAGTGTCTGCTAGTGCCAGATTGCACTATAAGTCACTGATCACTGCCATTACTTGTTTAGTGTCTATACGGATCAGTATCTTGATCAAGATCAGAAATATACTAGTGTCCACAATAGTATATTGTCCCCAAAACCACAGTTTGGTTTTTACCAAGAACATGTAGCAGAATACATGTTGGCCAAAATTTATGAAGACATTTGATTTTATTGGATGTGTTTTATAAAAGAATGTAAAAACAAGGTTTTGAAAACACCCAGTGGTGATTAAATACCACCAAAAGAAATATCTATTTGTGTGAAAAAATGATATTAAATTAATTTGTGTACAGTGTTGCAAGACGGAGCAAACGCCAGTTAAAATAGCACAGTAATGAATAGCAAAAAATGCTCTGGTCAGGAGAGGGGTAAAACCATTCAGAGGTCAAATGGTTAAACTGTATGTAAACCCTAACAATAAACTTCCCTTATTTGCTCTTTTTGGTCTGATAAATATACCATTGGAAGCATTTTGTTATATATATGTCTGATAAGTGCAAAAGACTGGTTGGTTCAGAGAACTCCAATGTCCTCACTTCCTGTATCATCTCAAAGAGCCCTTCTAATTCTTATCTTGGAGTAACAAGATTGAGAATAAGTGGTTCAGTAGTTTCACAAAAGACACTGGGATAGCTGACAACTCTCAGTCTACAAAAAGCCCACAGCACCACTTAGGAGCTTTGTGCATTTCTGGCAAATCAACAAGTATTTGTCTGTAGTTGTAAGGTATTTAAAGGGATAAAACATGAAAACATTTGCATGTGTTTGCAGAGATGTACTGTATTTTTTTTTTTGCCTGTGCATATGCTTAACCACTTCACACCTGCACTATAGGCAAAAGACAGTTACAGCACAGGCTTAGATTGCTGGGAGGGTGCCCATGTACATCCTCCCATGCTTATGCTCTTGCATGCCCCCTGCGGATGGTTCGCTCTGGGATCATCGAGTCCCTTTACCACGTGATCAGCTGTCAACCATTGACAGCTGATAACATGATGTAAATAAGCTGGTAATCAGCTTTTTTAACCACTTCAGCCCCAGAAGGATTTACTCCCTTCCTGACCAGAGTACTTTTTGCGATTCGGCACTGTGTCACTTTAACTGACAATTGCACAGTCGTGCGACGTTGTAGCCAAATTAAATTGACGTCCTTTATTCCCACAAATAGAGCTTTCTTTTGGTGGTATTTGATCAATCTGTGTTTTTTATTTTTTACACTATAAACAAAAATAGCAACAATTTTGAAAAAAAAAACAATATTTTTTACTTTTTGCTATAATAAATATCCAAAAAATGTATTCATCAGTTTAGGCCGATATATATTCTGCTACATATTTTTGATAAATAAAATCCATGAGAATTTATTTATGGCATTTTTATTATTATTATTATTAATTTTTTTTTACTGGTTATGGCGGCGATCTGTGATTTTTATTGAGACTGCTATATTGCGGCAAACAGATCGGACATTTTTGACACATTTTTGGGACCATTGACATTTTTTTCAGTAATCAGATCTAAAAATTGCCACTGATTACTGTGTAAATGTCACTGTCAGGGAAGAGGTTAACACTAAGGGGGCAATCAAGGGGTAAAATGTATTCCACTTACTGTGTTCTAACTGTGTGCGGGCTGGGCTGGCAGGGGCATGACAGATCTAACTGATCCCAATCACAGGGATCAATAGATCACTGTCATGTCCCATATCAGAACGGGGAACTGCCACATTTACATTGGTGGTTCCCCATTCTTCCTCTGCAGAAGGCGATCGTGGCCATACTCACGCAGTGTGCGGCGGGCATGACAGTGTGCCACCGGTGGTGTGCGCCCACCGGCAACTGCACGAAACACCGTTTAAAGATGGCGATTTGAGCAGTGGAGCCACACTGCTGCCGTCTTTCTACGTGAGGCGGTTGGCTAAGCAGTGGCCACCAGTGCTACCTACCACTAGTGCTACCTACCAGTGCCCACCAATGCCACCTACCATTGCCTATCAGTACTGCAAATCAGTGCCCACCAGTGCCACCTATCAGTGCCTACCAGTGCCCATCAGTGCTGCCAATCAGTGCCTCATCATCAGTGCCACATATCACTGCTGCCTATCAGTGCCACCTACCAGTGCATATAAGTGCCCATCAGTTCCACCTATCAGTGTCACATCTCAGTGCCCTTCAGTGCCACCTATCAGTGCTCTTCAGTGATGCCTATTGGTGCCCATCATTGCCACTTATCAGTGCCCATCAGTGCCACCTATCAATGCAGCCTCATCAGTGCCTCCTGATAAGTACCCACCAGTGGTGTCTCATCAGTGCCCATCGATGCTGCCTTATTAGTGCCCATCAGTGCAGCCTATCATTGCCCATTAGTGCAGCCTCACCAGCACACATCAATGAAGGAGACAAATTTTATAACAAACTTTTCTGTCTTTTTTCAGCATTTTTTGTTTAGCAAAAAATAAAAAACCCCAGAGGTGATTAAATACCACCAAAAGAAAGCTCTATTTGCGTGGAAAAATTATAAAAATGTCATATGGGTACAGTGTAGCATTACCGTGCAATTGTCATTCAAAGAGTGACAGTGCTGAAAGTTGAAAATTTACCTGTGCAAGAAGGAGGTAGAAGTGCCCAGTAAGCAAGTGGTTAACCAACTAATAAATATGGCATTTTCTCGAATACCAGGAGCATGTTCCTCAGCTGCCAGCTCTAATGAGGCTGGTGTCTAATTCTGCAACATAATAACTGTTTCCATGGTAATGTGATATAGATTCTGCTCTATATATACATAAATATCTAAATTGTTTCTGAGAAGAGAACTTTGACGTTTTTTTCTCTGCATTGGACCCCTTGTGCACTGTTCTGGATTCCCAACTAGCTGTATGGCTATACCTGTTTCATGTAAAATCATTTTTGAGAAAATCTGGACCACATTTCATTCCTTCAATTTCATGGATGGTATGGATTAATCTTTCAATATTAATGTTTTTTGATTGCATTAAAATTACATTGAAAGGAAAAAATAAGTTCTTTCAAATTAGCAATAGTGGCTAACATGAGAGTACAGGTGCATTTCTGATATTAGATTAGATGCCGGTTGTTGCTATTTTTTATTAACATTTATGGAGGTGTGCCGTTCCCTTTGGTGCAGGTTACTTCTTGGCTTATGCTAGACTATGTGGTCCAAATACTACTACTAATAAAGATATAATTGAAAGTATTTTTTTCAGTCTGCATCAGTGCATTTAATGAACTGAAGCTGAAGTTTGGAATATTCAGTACTATAGGCATTACTTATTCAGAACATCTGCATCAATACAGATATGCCTCAAGTATGTACGATTTGAAAAAGTAGAAGGTTCTATTAAATAGTTAAGCAGCTATGTTTAAAAAATCTAGTTCTCAATGCTTCTATTAAAATTAGGTGATTCAGTGTCATTGCTGGATCAAAACGACACTGAGCATGGAATGCCACTTGGAATCTTAGCAGCAATGAGTTTAAAGAGGAAGACAAAGAGACAAAGCTTCATTTGAAGGATCTTAAAAAGACTGCAGAGCCCTTTTTCAGCTAATGCTAATAATTAATGTTGACTGTGATCAGATAGAGAAATGTCTCCAAGAGGATGACATTACAGAGTATAAAGGGACAGAATAAATAGCAAAGTTTTGCAGAAAGCAATCCTGTTCTTAGTTTTGTATCTTACTTAAAGAAAAAATACAATGTTTCTTCTGACTGCTCTGGAGTAAACACCCCTCTACCCTTAGGGCTCAATCACACAAGAGTGCTTTTCTTCAGCATGTAGGCACATCTTGAAGGAAAGTGGAAATATGCTTCACTTTTTAAATTACATTGATGTGCATCTATGTGTGCCATGTATGCTTTTAGCTGCACTTTGTGATTGCATGTGTGTACATGCATTTAAGGGCTTTTAAATGCTCGTATATTTGCTCAAAGGAAACTTGTAGTAAGAAAGTATGACATTTGCCATTGCTGTCCTTTCCTTATGAATCTATTAGTTTATTGGATGCTGATCCAATATATTCAATACTTTCTAAGTAAATGACCCAGAACAAGCACACAGATTGGAGTACTGACTTATGCAGCCAAGTAAATAGCATTTTCAGAAGAAAGTTAGAAATGGCAGACATTGTTTTTTTTTAGCACAATCAGTGAGAATCCCTCTTTAAAACAAAGTGAATTTACTGTATTTATTTAACCCCCCCCCCAATTAACCTCCCTGGTGTTAATCCAGAGTGTGGCCCGGGGTGGAATTTCAGTACCATTAGCGGT
>BLSH010465125.1:784281-801912 GCA_018402905.1 Glandirana rugosa
GTCATTTCTTCACTTTTTAAATTACATTGATGTGCATCTATGTGTGCCATGTATGCTTTTAGCTGCACTTTGTGATTGCATGTGTGTACATGCATTTAAGGGCTTTTAAATGCTCGTATATTTGCTCAAAGGAAACTTGTAGTAAGAAAGTATGACATTTGCCATTGCTGTCCTTTCCTTATGAATCTATTAGTTTATTGGATGCTGATCCAATATATTCAATACTTTCTAAGTAAATGACCCAGAACAAGCACACAGATTGGAGTACTGACTTATGCAGCCAAGTAAATAGCATTTTCAGAAGAAAGTTAGAAATGGCAGACATTGTTTTTTTTTAGCACAATCAGTGAGAATCCCTCTTTAAAACAAAGTGAATTTACTGTATTTATTTAACCCCCCCCCCCAATTAACCTCCCTGGCGGTAATCCAGAGTGTGGCCCGGGGTGGAATTTCAGTACCATTAGCGGTAACCCTGAGCCACACTCGGGATTGCATCGTTGGATCCAGGCAATGTTACTCACCTTGTCCCCTGGATCCAGCAATGTCCTCCCGCGGCGTCAGCGTGTCTGTCCTCCACCCGATGCCTCTGTGTGCCGGGCTCCGTTCCCTGCGAGCGTTGCATCGCACGGGGGTGGAGCCCGGTGGCAAAGTCAAATAGTGAAACACACAGTAAACATACAGTACACTGTAATCTTACAGATTACATTACTGTATGAAATAATTTCACATCCCCTTTGTTCCTAGTGCCTTGCCCAGTGCCCTGCATGCACTTTTATATTATAGATGTCATTCTTTCTGCCTGGAAACTTGAGAATGTCCATAGCAACCAAAAAGCGCCCCTTTACGTCAAAAGTGGTTTTTGATCAGCTAGAAAACAGCGATAGTAAATAAGAATCATTTGCAGAACTGAGTGATACTGATTTTTGGTGAAATTTATCATCAGAAACTGAAAGTGACGACAACGACAATTCTGCAACCGAGCAAATTTCAGTGCTTTTGTTTTGATTACATTATTTAATAAATTTTTTTACTATTACATTATTATTTTTGTTAATTATTTATAGTTATTTACTATATTATAATTTATGATTTTATGTTTCAAACTTTATCATACCGGGGATGTCTACTAGACTCTTGTTTGGACAGATTTAAGTGAGTTATTCCTAAGAATTACAGGCCTACAATATAAAATGCCAAATTTCCATGCAAAGTAATCGTACCACTTTCAGCACCAAAAATCTGACATAATCATACCGCCAGGGAGGTTAACCTACTCACCCAGCACAGATGAATATTTATCTCAATCCAAAGTCTTTGTTTATATTTTGTGCCACAAGTTGCAGAATGTTTGTTTACATTTTTTGCCAGTGTCCTGGCTATGCCTGCTCAGTAGATTCCTATTTACTTTTATGGAGCCTTCTTTCGAATCTGGAAATGATCAGGACACAGCCCTGTAGAAGCCTATAAGAAGCTATTGTACAACAGGTGTTACAAGGGCACCGAAGAGCAGAGACATAGGATGTAGACAGACACTAAAGGAAGAATCCAACAGGTCAAGGTGCATATTCATCTAGGGAGGAGTGTGGGGCTAGGTTAGGCCAGGGTAGGGGGACAAAAAGTGCACGTAATTTTAAAGTAAATGTATTCTTACAGCATGTATATATGCATAAATATGGGTTTCCAATGAAACGGTCAACCCCCCTTGCATATAGATTCTTATAGTTGGTGATAATTTGCATTATTATTATGCAAGATTTATATAGTGCCAACAGTTTGTGCAGCACTTTATAAAATGAAGACAGACATTACAGTTACAATACAATTGTATACAAGGGGAATCAGAGGGCCCTGCTTGCAATCTAAGAGGGAGGATCAAGTGATACAAAAGGTAATAACTGTGGGGGGTGAGCTGATGGAGAAAGTAAAAACACAATGTATTAGTTAGTAGCAGAATAGAAAAGGGTTTTCAGGGATCATCTAAAGATAGATACATTAGCAGACAGTCGAAAAGATTGGGGTAGGGAGTTCCAAAGGATGTGAAAAACTTGAGAGAAGTCCTAGAGGGGAGCATGGGAATAGTTAAGGATGGCTTTGTAAGTTGTTGTTTGTACTTTGAATTGTATTTATTGGGTGAGTGGAAGCCATTGCACTGTTTGTTAATGTTTAGAGTTGAGCAAACAACTGGATGTTCGGGTTCGGCGGGTTCGGCCAAACTTCGCAGAAATATTCGGGTTCGGTACCGAATGTTATCCGATCTTTACCCTGGACCCCGAACCCCATTGAAGTCAATGGGGGCCCGAACTTTTCGGCACAAAAATGACTGTAAAAAAGTCCTGGAAAGTGCTAGAGGGCTGCAAAAGGAAGAAAAATGGGATATGTTATTAAATCTGTAATCTGTCCCTCAAAGCAGTAGTAATCTCTACCTAGTTCAGTATCAGATCGTTCCGTAATCAGATCGTTCTGTAATGCAGGATGAGAGATCATTCTGTAATCAGATCGTTCTGTAATGCAGGATGAGATGTTATAGATCTACAATCTGTCCCTCAAAGCAGTAGTAGTAATCTCTACCTAGTTATTATCACTGCAATCTGTCCCTCACAATCTGTCCCTCGCAGCAGTAGTAGTAATCTCTACCTAGTTATTAGATCTGCAATCTGTCCTTCACAATCTGTCCCTCACAGCGCCGGCAGCATCCTCTCCCTACACTAACCTGAGAGCATGTGACATGCAGCACTGTGACTCCAGCCTCATATAGAGGCTGGGTCACATGATGCACTGGCCAATCACAGCCATGCCATTAGTAGGCATGGCTATGATGGCATCTAGGGAAAACCAGTGAAACGCTTGTTGATTGGCTACCCTGCAGCTATTCAACATGCGTGATCAAATACCAGAACCCAGAACCTGAACCCGAACGTTTTTCTCAAACGTTCGCGTTTCATGTTTGGCACACGGACACCCGAAAGTTCGGTACGGACCCGAACTTTATAGTTTGGGTTCGCTCAACTCTATTAATGTTACCTTTCTTCTAGAACTCTGAAAAATAGTGTATGCATGGTGCAAGTTGCAATGGTTGCTGAGTGAGGCCTTGCCATGCATTGGCCATAATCTTCATTTGAGCGTACATTTTTCTTTTAGCAACAAAAATATGGTTATAGTCTACAAGGCCACTTACCCAAGCCCTACATTAGACTGTTTCTGTTTCTCCCAAAGCTTCACTGTGCAACCAAGCTTCCTGGCCTGGTCTCTGTTTTTTTTTCATTTATGTGCACTTCAAACTTCATTTATTCCTGTAGAAAAAACATAAAGCTGGGCTTCAAGCAGATATAAAAGCAGAATTAGCACAGGCCATCATGAATGCCACTGCCAAACTCATCCAACTTACAAACTGCTTAGAGTCTGCCACCCCTCTCTGCATATCCCTCCATTGGCTGCCCCTCACCCAACAAATTAAATTCAAAATACTAACAATAAGTAACAAAGCCATCCACAACTCTGCTCCCAGCTACATCACTTGCCTAGTCTCAAAATACCAACCTAATCGTCCTCTTCATTCCTTCCAAGACCTCCTGCTCTCCAGCTCCCTCATCACCTCCTCTCATATTCACCTCCAAGACTTCTCCCGAGCCTCTCCCATCCTCTGAAATTCCCTACCCCAATCTGTCAGACTGTCCCCAAATCTATGCACTTTCAGGCGATCCATGTAAACTTTTCTCTTCAGGGAAGCCTATCGTGCCGCTACCTAACAACTGCACTTTTATTTTCTTCATCAGCTCCTCCCCCACAGTTATTGCTCTTTCGTATCACTTGACCCTCCCTCCTAGATTATAATCTCTAACGATCAGGGCCCTCTGATTCCTCCTGTATTGAATTGTATTGTAATTGTACTGTCTGCCCTAATATTGTAAAGTGCTGCGCAAACTGTCAGCACTATATAAATCCTGTACTATAATAATAATAATAAAAAGGTACGCATTTAACCTCCTTTGCGGTATTGCCGAGTGTGGTTCGGGGTGAATTTTCTGTACCAAGAGCAGTAACCCCGAGCCACACTCGGGATTGTATTGCTGGATCTAGGCAGTGTTACTTACCTTGTCCCCTGGATCCAGCGATGTCCCCTCGCTGTATCTGCGGGCTGTGTCCTCTGCCCGATGCCTGTGTGATACCTGTGAGCGTCGCGTTGCACGGGGGCAGAGCCTGGGGGCAAATTCAAAAAGTGAAACACACATAACACATACAGTACACTGTAATCTGTAAGATTACATTACTGTATCAAATCATCCTGCATGCACTTTTATATTATATATGTCATTCTTTCTGCCTGGAAACTTGAGAATATCCATGGCAACCAAAAAGTGTCCCTTTACGTCAAAAGTGTTTTTTGATCAGCTATTGAATACATGTTATTAATATTATATTATTATTTTTGATAATTATTTATAATTATTTATTATATTATAATTTATTATTTCTGGTTTCAAACATTATCATTCCAGGGATGTCTACTAGATTCTTGTGTGGACAGATTTAAGTGAGTTATTCCTAAGAATTACAGGCCTACAATATAAAACGCCAAGTTTCCATGCAAAATAATGGTACCGCTTTCAGCACCAAAAATCTGAAATAATCATACCGCCAGGGAGGTTAAAATAATGAATTGTATATTTAAATGCAACTAGCATACGTACCTGAATATGTCTTATTAGAGGCACCCAGTAATCCTTGCTGAAACATTTTGAGAATGGAGGGGGGCTGTACTAGCACTAGGAACCAATTAGGCTCTGCTGCAGTCCATATAGTATATGCTGACAGAGAACATGCTAAGGGGGAAAGAGAATAGAGCAGAGGGTTGAACTCATCAATGTTAAAGTGATTGTAAAGTCTTGTTTTTTTCCGTTAAAACTAACAGACATGTTATACTTACCTGCTTTGTGCAGTGGTTTTGCACAGAGCAGCCCAGATCCTCCTCTTCCCAGTTCCCTCTTTGGAGCTCCTGGCCCCTCACTCCTGTTGAATGCCCCCACAGCAAGCAGCTTGGGGCTCAGGTAAGTATTAGGGGGGCTGAGTGGGGCTTTTGCACACAGAAGGCTTTTTATCTTAATGTATAGAACACATTAAGATAAAAAAAAAAAACTTCTGACTTTACAATCACATTAAAGCCCAGTCAGTAGGATTTAAGTAAGTGGGGGTTGAAGATCATACTGTACAGTCTGGCAGGGTACTTGGACCATAAGAATAGCAGGACAGTATTGCAACTTCTTCAGAAGGTAAAACAGCTTCTGTATACTGTATGTATTTTAACTGTGTATATAACTGCTTGTTAGGGGGTCAGCTTTAATAAAATGCCGGACATGTTAGCGTTCGTTGCATCAATAGTTTAATATTAGTAGTTCCTGTTAAGATTGATTAAAATAACATAATATCATGTGACATGGAAAAATGACACAATCATATTACTTCTATACCTTCATAACAAAAAGCTCATACATGTCAGCTGTAAAAAAAAAAAAGATTGAACATTGACAGCAGTAATTAACAAGAATCAAATTGCCTTTCACATAATTATGTGATACTGTGTTGCTAAGCTTTTCATGCAGCAAACATGCTTAAGTGCAGCCATTTGTACTTAATGCATACGTAGGTATAATATTAATTTATAGATGTGTAATCCAAATAAAATACAGCAAATGAACATTGATTTAGAAATTACGTGTATAGGTTTAATTTTCATGCAAAGGAGAGTTTTTAATTAACTCATAGCTGCCTATGGTGATTATAGCATTTGCTGTATATAGATAATACTATGCATTTATGCATGATTCTACCTCATAGCACGTGCTTTATAAACTAAGAGATACACAATCAGAACCTGGGGTGCTTGAATAAAAAGGGGAGCTGTATTATTGATGCTATTTGTAAATCAGACACAGTTGTTATATGTCCGTATAGCAGATTTTTCCTCCAGCCAAGCAGAGCTCCTTATTACTGTACATGTATAGCAGATTCTGCCCAGTGGAGACTGTTGCTAGTGAATTGGGTGCTACAGGCAGGGAATTATCTATAGTGCATCATCTGTCTGATCCCAGCAGCTCTATACAAAGCTCAAAAGAGGCATCTTCTATTGACAGCCAACCGTCAGTGTAGGAAGCTTTTGAGCAAATTTTATTTTAAGCTGCTGGTATTGGAAAGATAACATACGTAAATGAAGCTCTCTGCCTGCAGCCCACTTTCATTGGCAAGAGTTTTCATGGATATTCTGTTTGGAACTACTTTGTAGGTAAGGAGGCAGAATCTTAGTAAATATACTGTATTAATCAACTTTATACAGTGCTATTGGTCTGTGTATACAAATCTATGTGCGTACAACTTAAAATAAATATATACTGAATGATACAATAAAGTGCAAAAAAATGTGTCCATGTATCAAAATTCCACAAAAAGTGCAGTAGTGCAGATATATAACTAATTCAGGCTCTATGCCCTTGATACAGTTCCATATAATGTATCCCATAACTGTGCCCTTGTGTTCACTTCTTGAATACATGCAGACAAATAACTCAGTGCTCCAGTGATCCTCCGCCACCAACACAGAAAACTCACCAGATTTATATGACCACCCACTACAGGTAAGTCAAAAAATGCTTGTTACACAGGGGTTAAAAACCATCCACTTTCCACCTGGACCAACTCCTTTTCTCTCCTCTTGCTGGTGTTATAATCATATAGACTCCTGTAACATAAGGAAGAAATAGAGGAAGATCGCCATAGTGTGAAACTTTAAAAAACGTAATTTTGCCATAAATCCACTTCCTACTTACTTTAAAAAGCGATATGCCTTGCACTAAGGTACATTCGCTTGTTTGCTGACATCTAGAGTACTAGGGCACCTGCTTCATATGCTGTGGCAACAAGCAGTCTCTTCCTACTCTTCAAGAGTCATGCCTCTTGAAAATGTCAGGATAACACATTATACACCTGGGGAAGAGTAGGTGGGTACACATTGAGAGTTTTTTTGTTCAACCAGTGGGCTGAATGAAAAAAAAAAACTCATAGATTCCTGCATCCACAAATGCAATGTGGATGCAGGGATCTCCCTTACTATTATATTGTATTTTGACAGAGGGGATTCCCCCCTGCCAGAATGCACTGATCAGCTCTGCAGCCACTGGCTTTTGTTGAACAGACAGGGCTGCACACAAATGAAAATTCAGCTGGTTCCTGCTAGACTGGCAAAATTTCGATACATGTATACCCAGCTTAAGTTTAGGTATGTTTCATTTCATATTGCCCTTCACTAAAAGCTCTTATCTGAAACCCACAGCAATCCACTGACGGGGCCAATAACTCCAGTTTCTTCCTTCCGAATGGAATATTGTTACTCCTTGCTTAATGCTTTGGATGAGGAAGTTGAAGTTTGATAAATAAGGGCATGGAGCCAATGACAGGGGCATATTTCCCAATTTACAGCAGACCTTCTCTCAATAATCTAACTAAAAGACTAAAAGTCTAATCTATTTATACAGAACAATTCAAAGAGTCGGGGAACAGAGGCTCATAGTTCACACTTGACTGCACAACAAATGTGTGTGAAATGACATTTCACATTCTATCAAGGTGTAAGAATTTTCACATACATGTTGGTGAATATTTACATTTTTACTATTCTATTCAACTAAATAAGGAAAGACAAGATGTTATATAACATATCTTTCTGGAGCATTTTTAGAAAGGGATGCCTGGCAACTCAAGTCTGCATCTCAGATAGAAGGAAATGAAGTCTGACATATATCAGATGAAATGAAATATTTGATCCTGATATTTCATATCTATACATGCAGCCCAGCCCTTTGCATAAACTCACAATCTATCCTACACTGCACAATGGATATCTGAAGCAATGTGTGGCATCATCACAGCTTGATGTTTCAAGCCTCCCCAGAGAGAAGCTAAAGCTGCCTTTCTAAATTTAATTAGGGAAATGCTACTGTATTAATTTTGGTTTGTATCTCTGTTTATGGTAATTACTAAACTTCAGTATGGTAAAATGATGAGCATAGTTCACTTGTATTCAGGAGAAATAAAAATAGAAGGTGAAGTTTCATTTGCCAACAAGCTAAATAGGGCCCAGTGTATTATACATCTGTCATATAGGCAATAACTAGCAATGGCAGTTAATGAATATGTAAACCCAATCATTAATGCACTTGAAATTAAAAAGTCTTTTTGAATATTGTAAATCTTCAGCTTTAGGTCTCATGTACACTGGGGCTCTTTTAAATGTTTTTCACCTGGCAGTAGAAAAGTAGCTGCAGAAATACTCCAAAGCTGCATTTTTTCAAGTGCGTTTAGGCACCTTTAGATGCATCAAACACTTGGGATGAATTAATGAAACAGGCACTGTCACGCTGTCCTGCAAGATTGGCCAATAGCAGTGGTGCTGCTGTATGCTGTGCTCACAGAGCTGTACGGGATCCCAGAACTGTCCCTGACTGGCCTGGAGTGCTATAGACTTGTGGAAGGAGCAGTGAGCTCTGAGCACGTAGCCTGTGAAGCACCAATCTTTCCCTGCAGCTAACATCACATCCACCCTACATGTGCACTCCAAGCCAGGCAGGGACATTTCTGGGATCCCATACAGCATCCTTGGCTCTGTGGACACAGCTTGCAGCCACACCACTGCCATTGGCAGATCCTGCAGGACAGGGATACAGTGACAGTGGCTGTTTCATGATGATAAGCATGATTTTTTTATTACTGGATGCTTTTTTTATTAATGCTACTATATTAAAGGGGGGTAAAACTTCCTTTTTAAAAAAAAAATAACAAACATATCATACTTACCTCCTCTGTGCAACAGGTTTTGCATAGAGTGGCCCTGATCCTCCTCTTCTGGGGTCCCTCTGTGGTGCTCCTGGCTCCCCCTCTTCTTGAGTGCCCCATTGGAGAAGTTCTCTCCCTCAGGGGGCAATCGTGCGGGCGCACTCCCGTGTCCTGCTGCTGCGTCCATTGACACAGACAGCAAGACTCGGTCCCATCCCCCGGCACCTGCTTCATTGGATTCGATTGACAGCAGCAGGAGCCAATGGCTCCACTGCTATCAATCTATCCAATGAGGATCCTAGACAGTGGCTGGAGCTGCTGGGCTCATTCCACAATGCTGGAAAGACCGGGTTCAGGCAAGTATTAGGGGGGCTCTGGGAGGCTGCTGCACCAAATAAGGTTTATCACCTTAATCCCTAGGGGTTGCTTTGATTGCTGCACTTAGATGGTGCTTCCCTTCTTTATTTTTCCCTAGGAGATCAGCAAAACAGTCACAGCATAGGATGGAATAAAGGTGAAAATTATTTTATGTGAAATTTATTATCAGTTGTTTATGATACACATTGCTTTAGCAAACTAACTCAAAAAAGCTTTACATCGACTTTAAAGTATAACAAAATACAAAATGCTTTCTTTCAGTTTTGGATAGGGTAGAGAGGGATTAGAGATGGTGGCAGTTTTTATTGGTGTCCATGCCTCCCTTAAAAAGATTCACCCTCTTCATGTGTTCTGTTTATCGTTATCACTGTGAGAGAGTAAAAGCAAAAGAAAATCCCAAATTTTGGGTTGTCCTTATAACACTAATAAAGGGGAATCTTCCATGGGAGCACTAGTTCTTATGAGCCAGGTGATGCCCAGGGATTCCCTTACTACCTGTTTGGCTGTGGCACAGAGATCAAATCTCATATTAATGTAGTTAGGTGGCATGGTTATTAGGCACCACATCCCTGAAATAGTATTCACAGAGCAAAAAAAGTTCAGTGGGATTTTATTGGTGCCAGAAAATAACAGAGAAAGTTTTACCACTTTCCCACTGTAGGACAAGAGCACTTTTTGTGATTCGCCACTGCTTCACTTTAACTGACAATTGCGCAGTTGTGCGACATTGTACCCAAATAAAACTTGTGCCCTTTTTTTCCCCACAAATAGAGTTTTCTTTTGTTGGTATTTGATCCCCTCTGTGTCACTTCTGATCTCCGCTATTAACAAAAAAAGGGCAACAATTTTGAAAAAATATATATATATATTTTACTTTTTGCGATAATACATATTCAAAAAAATATATCAAAAAACAAATGTATTCATCAGTTTTTGCCGATATATATTCTTCCTCATATTTGTGGTAAAAAAATACCGTGATCGGTGTTTATTGATTGGTTTGCACAAAAGTTGCCGCGTTTACAAACCATGAGAATTTATTTATGGCATTTTTACTATTTTTTTTTACTAGTAATGGCAGCGATCTGCGATTTTCATTGGGACTGAGATATTACAGCGGACATGTCAGACATTTTTGACACTTTTTTGGGACCAATGACATTTATACAGCGCTCAGAAATGTAAATATCCACTGATTATTGTGTAAATGTTATTGGCACTGAAGGGGTTAACCTGCAGGGGGCAATCTAGGGGTTAACTGTGTTCCCTAGGTGTGTTCTAACTGTGAGTGGGCTGGGCTGCCAGGGGCATAAGAGATCTAGTTGATCCCAGTGACAGGGGTTAGTAGATCTCTTACATGCCGCCTGACAGAGTGGGGAACCACCATGTTTACATCAGCGGTTCCCTGTTCTTCTCCTCTGCCAGGCAATCGTGGGTAGGCAGCAGACATCGAGGCTGCCCAACCTGCGGCCATGCTGCTGGAGGGTGCGCCAGGCAGGAGACCACGCCTTCGGCGGCACACTCACGCCCACTAGCCGCGCACGAGCGAGCCGCCGTTTATAGACGGCATTTCGCTGGATCGTGCCACTCTGCAGCAATAAATGTACGCAAACCGGTCCGTAACCGGTTAAGATATAAAAATGTCCCATTTTATTGGTACATCATTAAAACTTAACAACTGTCATTTCTATGATCAAACAATGGTGTATTCACATCAAAGGTAGTAGGTGGTATATATTCCGGACATGTTTTGCCACTTGGGGCTTGTTCAGGGGGTTTACAAATCACTATTAATATGTTTACTACATAAGAAGACAAACAATTCAATCAATGATATGACTTATACATAACATAAATCCATAATATAATTTTATGCACAAAATTATTATTCACGCTGTCCAGCAGCTGGGGTGAATAGCAGGTGTTATAACCCTCCCATACTCTATTATAATGGTTACCCCATTGGTTACCCCATCAGAATGGGGTGTGGTGGTTCTTGTTCCAATGGTCCTCACAATATCTGAATGGGTACATTGTCATTAAGAAGATAATCTTTGCAATAAACTAAACCATTGTAGATGGGTATGATTAAGGGCCTATTCGGATCTATTTGGTCCATTGCAATGTATTAATATGCATTGCATTAAGGCAGTCCATTTATTTTAATGTGACTTTTTCAGTAAAGTGCAGTATTGGGACTCAATTCATCAGTTCATGTGTCAGCTCATTGTAGTCAAGTTAATAAAAACTAATGTTTACTTGGAGGTACTGTATTTTCTGAGGGCACACCAAAGTTGCAGTGTGCAGGGCACTAAAAACACAGGACACAGTAGAAATCTATGGGAAATCACAGGTAGCTGGCATGAAAAATAGGGGCACACCCACCCTGCTTCCTGCCTGTGGTCAAACCACAGGACAGCACTGTCAAATGACTCAAAATTTTCTGACCTTACTCTGAACAAACATTCTGCATTCCAGTTCAGTGTCTCCTTGGGGTACATTTATTACAAGAGTGGAGCCTGTTAATTTAGTAAAAGCAAATGTATTTCTCACATTGGACAGCATATGTTCATTAAACTTAGTAAATACGTTCATGCTGTGTTCACTATGAAAACCAAAGCATGTGCAAGGGAATGTTTTAAAAAAATGTTTTCCTTGGTTTATGATAAGATGATTGAGGTTGGCACAACTTCACTTTCTTTACTAAGTTCATTCAACCTTGACTTTGTCAAATGAACAGTCACTAGTACTTTAGTAAATAAACCCTAACTGACTGAAGTCAGAGAAAGTTACGTAATTGGCACTTTAATAAGGGGATCAGAAACCTCTACCGTGCATGGTTCCCTTAGAACATTGTATTCAGTGTAGTGTAATAGCTTATGCCATAGCATGCCAACAATGCAGACAAAGAAAGTTACAAATGTCCTTTCTCAGAACTATACTGCATATAATCCAGTTCCTGTTCTGACTTATATTAAAAAAATCTATTTTAGGAAGGAAACATTACAGAATGACTGTTATGTGTTGAGCATCAGATACTATGCTTCATCCATGACAGGTGAAAAAAACTTAATTTATACATTAATTATACAGAGTAAAGCAACAAAAATTATTTTAGAAAAATGAATCCAACCTCTTTTTCTCTCTATTATGTTTTGTACTAAATGTCGAGTGTGGGTTTTGGGTATTTGAAATTGATTTATTTGGCAGATATTACAAAGGATGAGGACTGGCACTTGGATTCTCAGCTGGCATTTTATTTTCTCATAATACAGATAAAGAACTGTAATTTAACTCATTTGGATTTAATTTATGAAAAACATGTTGAATACTCAAAGTACAACAACATTCCTTTTTGTGTTTGCAGAACTGAATAGTGCACAGTGTATGCTGCAATTGAATGTCAGCAGAATCTCTTAATGAAAATAAATATTGCATATTCTATGCATAATATCTATTTTATTTTAATTATAAAATGCACAGTGGGACAACAGTGCATCACTGGTGCTTTCTTTGTTAAGAAAGTACTGCAATTAGTTCAGTTTTTCAAAGAAGATCAAAAACTTTTTAAAATATTTTATGAGATCAGGCAAGGACATACAACACTTTTAGGCTGCATTTTAATTATTATATTTATTATCATTATCCTCATCATATAAACACTGTGTAACAGAGGAGATAATCAACCCATAACTCCAGGCTCCGTGAAACATACAGGTATTACCTCCAGTGATAATTTCACTGAACACATTTATTATACACATATTAAATTGTGCAATTTGTGTAAGGATCTAAGAAATAACAGATCCCTAATCCAAAGCAATGATTTTGCATTTTGTTTTGTTGTCGGTGCTCCAGCTAGGGGGCTGCTTTTGATGTTCATTTCTCCAGTACACTATAAAACCGGTCACACACTATTCAAATGTGTCCAGTTCCTGAGAGTTGGTTAGAATTTGCTATGTATGTGGCCCTAGTATCCCTTCCTGCCCAAAATTCTTTGATTGAAAAATCAAGGGAGGCAGATGTAAAATTGTTGGTCAAACAACAGATGCATCCAATCAGATACAGCTTCCGTTTCGGTGTTCTGAAAGCAGCAGATGGAGGGATCTGTTAAATGTTTTTTGTTCAACCCACACACACAACAAAAATAACTGTATATGGGCAGCTTGGATGGTCAAACTTAAAAATGATATATTCATTTCCATATTATATTAATTCTAGCCGACTCCTAGAACGATCTTGAAGTCTGAAAAACGTACTTTTTGAAGACCCCATAAATGTACTTCCTTGAATTCTGTGTCACATTTTCACATGTCCTGTGGTTACGCCCTGTCGTGTCACACATTTCACAGAGCCTATCTTTTGAACTACAGAGGTGCAGAGAGGATGGGTTTCAGGAGGCAGAGTCAGTACAGGAATCACTGCTTACAGGCAGCAGGGTACCATGGGATATGTAGTCATTTTAAATTGAAAGTAAAATGCAGAGCAGAAGCTGAAAAGCATGCAGGGAATACAGAAAGATGTGTAAAAGATGACCAGCAGACAGGCAGCACTGACATCATGAAAGGAGATTTTTCAAGTAAACTTATATTGGATTGTGAAAAAAAAACTAGTGTTTGTATTTTTATTACATTGCTAATGTTATAAAATTAAAGTGTACTATATAACTGTGACTATAGAACTAATTTTAGCCTAGAACCAAACATGCCCACTTTAGTTACTTACAAATTTTAAGCACTTTCTGGCCCAATCTCTCTGACTGTGAATGAGTTACTAAGGAAAGTGTTTGCTAAAACCAGTCTCCACTTATATTACATCTTCTCTAAACCCATTGCATGTCATTCAACATGGCACTTGTGAGCATATTGGAAGATGTTGTGTTTTGTTGTGCCAGATCCATGTGCTTTCTTCTTTCTTTTATATTTATTTTATGCATTTGTGTGCTGTTCAAAGAAAGCTTCAAGGGGATCTTGAATTAAGGACTATTACATGGACAATGGTGTTGGATTCTGTCCAGGTGGTTTAATACAGCATTATTTGAATATGTGTTTTCTTTGCTTCTTTATGTTAGGAGAGGAAGTTTTTTAGCACTTACATAGTGAGCAGGTGGTCAATGAGCAGCTGTGGGCACTTCCACTGCTATATTTTTGAAAAAGAAGCTGGTGGGAGTTAGATTTCTAATAATTAAAAATACAGTTTGAATTATATTTTTTGAAGTGTAACTACAATCAAAACATATTTTTGTCAAAAGTTTATATTTCTTTTTCAGATTTATATTTGTTTGTTTTTGTTTCTAGTGGTGAGAACTACTCTTACCTTCAGCCTTTAGTCTTGGGTTCATTGTCAAGACTGAAAGAGAAAGAAACTCTTACATTTTACTGTTGTACCCTAAATAGAACAGAAGTATCCATTTGAGGATAGATTTTTCAGTGGCTTTTATCAAAGATATTATTTCTCCTTACTCGCTTTCTGTTGGGTTTTTAGGACAGGAAGTGAGGATACATTTCCCCAATGTGAGGACAGACAGAAAAAAAACAGGACAGAGGTTGTTGATGTACTAAATTATATATACCCTCTCCCGCTTGTCCTTCTGGTGAATTGGTGGCATAGAAAACAGCAGTGTAGTATTTTGTGAGATATGTTCCAGCTTTACCCCCCTTAAAGCACAAAGCTTGACTTCAAGCACACATCATAATATCAGTAATCTGGCTGGATTGTGGAAGAGCAGATAGTAGATTTTTCCAGTATTCCAGTAACAAGTAGGATCCTCCTGTGTAGAGTTGCATTGTAACTCTAATGTCTGCCCTCATGTTGTAAAGAGCTGTGCAAACTGTTGGCACTATATAAATCCTGTATAATAATATTAATAATAATAATTGATGACATGAACTGAATTTTCCCTCCTTGTTTCTTTCTAGCAATTGTATTATCTGTTCTGGATAAATGAAAAGCATGACCTGCTCTTCTTCTTTACTGGGGCTGTAATCTATATTTATATAGCACTAACAATTTACACAGTGCTTTAAATATTGTACATTCACATCAGTCCCTGTCCTCAAGGATCTTACAATTGAAGGCATGTGCTAGGGCCAATTTACCTACCAGTATGTGTTCTGAAGTTTGGGAAGACAACAGTACACCAACACAGGGTGAAATGCAAACTCCAGGCAGATAGCGACCTGGTTGGGAATTGAACTGAGGACTCTAGTACTGGAAGCAGAAGTGCTAACCACTAAGCCACTGTGCAGCTTATGTTGTATTGCTCTATTATTTTTCTTTGACTTATTCATTTATTTTGTGTGGAAACATGTGATGCCTCACTAACAGTTTCAGACCCCCTTCAAATCTGCTCCTTATTTGTCCATGTATATATACATTTTACAGTGATGCATTCTGTTTGCATTTGTTATGCACAACATACTTTCATTATGATGTGCCTACAGTTGCAGCGGACAATTTTTTATCCACTGCATCCTTCCCTTTTATTGACAACAGTAGCTCCTTCACTAGCTTTATCAATAGCGCCGACTTTGCATCTAGAAATGTAGATGTGGAAGTAAATGTAGCAACTAGTAACTCTGCGTCTAGTAACTTTAATTAATTAATATACTGTAACTGACCCAGTATGATGTTATAAACTTTAAATAAGCAGACATCTTTAAGGGTGTGTGATCCCTCTGTGGAAGAATGTTATAATAGAAGAATGTTATAAACAATGTTGCCTCTGTTTCCTCCTCAACTTTACCCCATACAAATTCAGAAGTGACATAAACATTTTAGCTGCAATTAGAGGTAATGACCAAAAATGATGGAATAAGCAAGATCTGCTTGAAACGGGAGTTTGACTCAAAGGAGTTAATCCAGAACCTTACTCTTTCTATACATGATAGTGTGATAAAGAGTGATGCTTTAAAGGAAAGGTGCGTATATTATTCCACTGTAGAGAAGTTAAATGTTTTTCTGCCAACATTTGGCAAAGTGGCTGAGGGTAGAGGTGGAGTCAGTCACTTGGTTCAGAGAAAGTTCTTATCATACAAGGTCCTAGCCTTTGTAGAGAGGCTTAAATGATCTGCAATATCTGTGAAGAAGTTATTTATAAGAAGAGACTATAAAAATAACTTACAGACTGGCTGAAATTCTGTGCACTTGCTTAAAGGAGAAGAGAAGGAAAATAATCTTTCTCGAACAAAAGACATAAACTTTGGCTACAATACCAATTGCTAGCTTTTTTTCATATAATGTGTAGTCAGCACTGTATACTGCAGCAGGCTATTAAAATGATGAAGAAAATGGCATGTATACTAATTTATTTATCTCTTGTATCATACTAAATGACGTGTTTGCTACTTATACTGTATGCATCTGAATTATCCCAAGTGATGCTTTGGTGTTCCTATTGTTCATTTTTTCATTGTCATGTCCAGCTGACTTCTAAAACCTAAATGCTGATTTAAATTTAGTGACAGGTTAAGAATAAACCTAGTGACATTTAAACATAATTTCTTGGTTGAAAAATATATCTGTAAACCAACAGTTGAATATGAGTGTGTGCTTAATGGTTGATGCTACGCTGCTACCCTAAACTTCTTCAAGCCAATTATTCTTCCATGGAATATCTATCTTTCAAGCCTGCCTGCATTTTCAGTAAATGCATGACAGGTTCAGATGAAGGGCAATATTGATATAGTCATTCATTTGAGATATATCTCCAGCAGCCTTTTTTCTGCCTAATGCATAGTGAGCCACAGGGGTTTGGAAATATTGCATTCAGTCTAAAAGAACTGAGACTGAGTAGGCAGATGCTTTGCTTACATATACAGTAATATTTAAAGGAAATCTTTCACTTTACCAACTTAGGGCAAATTGTAAGAATATAATAATGGCTACCTACCCCTTCCTCCACTTATATTGACCTACACTGCTTACCTCCATCATCCTGCTTGCCTGCTGAAGCACTGACTTAAAAGCCCTGTGCAAGATTTGTGTCAGTCTATGTCGGAGCTTACATATGAATAACTTGCTCCTGGGGATTAGCAGATCATATGCTGAGCACTACATTGTGGGAGGTTAAAGAGAAAATGGCTTTTTAGGTAATTTTGTCTATTTAGTCATTCAAGAAAAGGTGACCAGTGCGATGTAACAAGCAGATATTATATGCAATTTACAGTACATCAGTATAACCAGCTTATAATCTTAGAATGGCCAGAACCGACCATTGAATAGTAAAATTACAAGTAATGATTAATTATACACTAACCAAAACTCCAATAAAAATGAAAATGCTATCTATCTATCTATCTATCTATCTATCTATCTATCTATCTATCTATCTATCTATCTATCTTATCTAACTATCCATCTATCTATATTATATATATATATATATATATATATATATATATCTATCTACCTATCAATCTATTCTATCTATCT
>BLSH010465125.1:801922-815896 GCA_018402905.1 Glandirana rugosa
ATATATATATATATATATATATATATATATATATATATATATATATATATATATATATATATATATATATATATGATATCTCACAAAAGTGAGTACACCCTCACATTTTTGTAAATATTTTATTCTATCTTTTCATGTGACAACACTGAAGAAATGGCATTTTGCTGCAATGTAAAGTAGTGAGTGCACAGCTTGTATAACAGCTTGTATAACAGTGTCAATTTTCTGTCCCCTCAAATTACCTCAACACACAGCCATTAATGTCTAAATGGCTGGCAACAAAAGTGAGTACATCCCTAAGTGAAAATGTCCAAATGGAGCCCAATCAGCCACTTTCCATTCCTGGTGTCATGTGACTCATTAGTGTTATAAGGTCTCAGGTGTGAATGGGGAGCAGGTGTGTTAAATTTGGTGTTATCACTCTCACTCTCTCATACTGGTCACTGGAAGTTCAACATGGCACCTCACGGCAAAGAACTCTTTGAGGATCTGAAAAATGAATTGCTGCTCTACATAAAGATGGCCTGAGCTATAAGAAGATTGCCAAGACCCCGAAACTGAGCTGCAGCATGGTGGCCAAGACCATACAGCAGTTTAACAGGACAGGTTCAGCTCAGAACAGGCCTTGCCATGGTCGACCAAAGAAGTTGAGTGCACATGCTCAGCGTCATATCCAGAGGTTGTCTTTGAGAAATAGACATATGAGTGCTGCCAGCATTGCTGCAGGGGTTGAAGGGGTGGGGGGGGGGGGTCAGTCTGTCAGTGCTCAGAACATATGCCACACACTGCACCAAATTGGTCTTCATGGCTGTTGTTCCAGAAGGAAGCCTCTTATAAAGATGATGCACAAGAAAACCTGCAAATAGTTTGCTGAAGACAAGCAGACTAAGGACATGGATTACAGGAACCATGTCCTGTGGTCTGATGAGAACAAGATAAATGTATTTGGTTCAGATGAGGAGTACAAAGACATGTGTGTCTTGCCTACAGTCAAGCACAGTGGTAAACGTGTCATGGTCTGCGGCTGCATGAGTGCTGCCAGCACTGGGGAACTACAGTTCATTGAGGGAACCCTGAATCCCAACATGTACTGTGACATACTGAAGCAGAGCATGATCCCCTCCCTTTGGAGACTGGATTGCAGCGCAGTATTCCAACATAACAATCCTAAACACACCCCCAAGACAACCATTTTCTTGCCAAATAAGCTGAGGGTAAAGGCGATGGATTGGCCAAGCATGTCTCCAGACCTAAACCCTATTAAGCATCTGTGGGGCATCCTCAAATGAAAAGTGCAGGAATGCAAGGTCTCTAAGATCCACCAGCTCTGTGATGTCATCATGAAGGAGTTGAAAAGGACTCCAGTGGCTACCTGTGAAGCTCTGGTGAACTCCATGCCCAAGAGGGTTAAGGCAGTGCTGGAAAATAATGATGACCACACAAAATATTGACTCTTTGGGCTCAGTTTGGACATTTTCACTTAGGGGTGTACTCACTTTTGTTACCAGCGGCTTAGACATTAATGGTTGTGCGCTGAGTTATTTTGAGGGGACAGCAAATTTACACTGTTATACAAGCTGTACACTCACTACTTTACACTGTATCAAAGTGTCATTTATTCAGTGTTGTCACATAAAAAGATATAATAAAATATTTACAAAAATGTGAGGGGTGTACTCGCTTTTGTGAGATACTGTATATATATATATATATATATATATATATATATATATATACTGAGATAATGATCCATAGTTTTAACAGTATGCACACCCCCTTGCATGTTGTTAGGTGCTGATAACCTCTGTTAACCTCACATAAGTGATTGTGGCTGGTTTTAGTGAAATTCGTGCAGTTTCTATGCCTAATAAAAAAGGTATTACATATACCATTTCAAATCTGTCTTATTCACAAGTTCTTACACTGAATTTTAAAAAAATCAGCAATTAATTTGTCACATTTATCTAGCTTATGCATTATGGCTCAAAACTCCATTTTTCTTCTTATCTCTAGACCTGCTGAAAAAGTGAAGATTTTCTGAAAAATACATGCAGTCTCTATTTTAAGTTCACAAGCATAGCGCTGGCTAAGTCATGCTTTCAGACACCTCTAACAAGGCAAGATTTAATTATATTTCTGACTGAGCATAGATAAATCAATCAAAATAGGTGTGACATTGAGTGAACAATCTGTGGACAATAAGAAATGTCTTGTAATCCTGCCCAAAGGCTTCCTTTTGATGAACAGCATTTCTCATCTGTAATATAAAGAGCCCATACAGTATTATTTTATCTATCTATCTATCTATCTATCTATCTATCTATCTATCTATCTATCTATCTATCTATCTATCTATCTATCTATCTATCTATCTATCTATCCATCTAATAAGTTTACTATATACTGTACTGTACTTAAGATTTAGTTTTCCATTCAGTTTTTAGGTATACTACTTCTAATTTTCATATACATATATAATTTAAAAATTTATGTGACCTAAAAATTGTATACATTTCAATATAGCTCCTAACTTTCTGCAGGGGACTGAAAAAGCTGCCTCTGCTGCACTCAAATTCCAGATAGGATTACTCTGTTGTACTCTTTTTGGACTAAAGAACAGCTTCTTCTGATGTCATGGAAATTAAGTTAGTGGGTGGTGGCCTGTAGACCAGCGGGAGATAACTCAGGCTTGCTGAAAACAGTAAGGGCAATGTTGTCAGCTCACCACAGGAAATAGTGGTAGGCCCGTTAGATGGTCACCATGACAATGTGTTTCACTCAATGGAACCTTGTCAAGTCATGCTCCATTGCCCAGGTGTGTCTCCACTTCCATTCTGGATTCCTTTGTGCCTACCACATTCCTGCCGGAGGTTGAGTTGCCACCTCAGTGGGTTGCGCTTGCAGCCACTATCTGGTTACACACTGGTAACCACCCTGGGCTTGACTACCCAAACACCATGGATTTACACTTGAAGGGTCATCTCTCCCAAACAATCTCCATGGCTGCCAGCATCAGCATCCTGTTTGACCAGCCACACGATTGCAGATTCCATCTCCATCCAGAGGCAAGTAGGCTCCTTAGCCATGGACTTTGTATATGGGAGAAAGTGAAGCTGATACTCACATACCTATGCATACCGCTCTTAAGGAACATGTTTGAGTTTATTCCAATTTTATTGCTTTTAAGTGACCTTTGAGGACAAACTTTTTTCATCAAAGTTGGTTTAATAGTGCCTTCTTTAATAAGAGCCACTATGATCAGATCTATGTCCTAAGCGCTTTACAGAGCACCAGTAGTGCTGTTTTTGCATTTTCTCCTCCAAAGGGCTTTCTCTAGAACAGTGGTTCTCAACTCCTATCCTCGGGACCCACCAACAGGCCAGATTTTAAGTATTACCTTGGGGAGATGCAGACTAGAATACTGCAATCACTGAGCAGCAAATGATATCACCTGTGATGCATTTCAGTTATCCTGCAAACCTGACCTGTTAGTGGGTCCCGAGGACCAGAGTTGAGAACCACTGCTCTAGAAGCTATGGGCAGTGAGCTTCATTAACCCTATCTATGATAAACACACATTCCTATTGGTGCTTGATCTCTTTTCATGTTGTGTTATTTAACGTCAAACAGCCAATCAGAAGCCAACTTACTCCACCTGCACACGATTGGATGTTTGTGTTCACCTCACTTCACCTCACTACACATTAATAAATCAGGCCCATTGCATAGAGATGTGTTTTCTTAAACGTGACAAAGTTATATTCCTTACATAAATGAACTTATATCAGAGAAGCAGCACATCAATCATTATTCACTTCTGCAGAGCATAATTTGTAATTGCTCCCATCTCATATTGCATTGTTTAGCAAAACCTGCAGATATTGAACAGCTGCTTGTTGGAAATGCTCAGGCAAGAGCAGTAAAAGACTAAAGATTTTTGGCAGCTGTGGCAGAGCATACAGCTGAGGTATGAAATGTGAAATTAGTGCATTAATAACAAAATTACATCTGTTTGTTTTCTGTTCATGTTATCCCTCAGCAAGACATGCTTGTTAAAACCATTAAAGGTGCAATAAAATTCAAGGTATAAAAAAAAAAATCTTGTAAAACCCTTTTTTCTACATTTTGTTATTTATATAAAATATCCTTCTAAGCATCTGTATATTTTAAAAAAAAGGCTTGAAGCAGTATCTAATTTTAGGTTTAACAAAACATACTCCACATGGTATAGAGAAAGGCTCTTACATTGAATTTCCTAAAACTGATAAGAATTATGAATATTTATCTGATCTAATATGAACAATGGTCATAGCAATGTTATCAATGCATCAGTGGCATTGGTGGCTTATTATAAGTTGAAAGAAGTGGCAGAATTTGATACAAGTAGGAATATGGCTAAATAACCAAAATAAGAACTCAGACCACACAGAAAGAGACAGAAAGCAGAAAGTGAAAGAGAGTAAAAGAAAAATCCAACATTTCAAAGTTGTCATGGGAGCAACAAATGAGAATAAATCCTTTAAAGGGGAAATTTGTTTCAGTGATACATCTGGAGATATATACTCTAGATAGCAGACATAGTATCACGTATACATTTTTTCCTTCAATCTTTTTATTAAGCAAAAATGGACAAAAAATTTACATAACCAAAGCAAGTTAAAGGTTATAATTAGATGGAACTTGCACCCACTCAAAATATGATAACCACAGCAGAGTGTTATGCAAAAGTATAGCATATAGACATACAAAGTAATAACAATCCAACAGAATCAAACAACCAGAGCCCGCAAAACATAATTAACCAATACCAGTGGTAGGAGGTGAAACGAGTCCGGGAGGCCAAAGCTTTGCTCTCCAGATAAACTGAAAATAAAAGCTCAGGGCTCATGAAGGAAAGATTCAAAGCCAGGTGTCAAGAAATTGTCCACCGAAGGCTGCCAGACCTTAAGATGTTTAGAGAGTGTATCTGTGAAGGTAGCCTCAATTTTGCTGTGAGTCATTGCCTGTGCTACACTTGCTATAGTCTGTTTAGAAGCTGTCAAGATCTGTATCACAAGTTTCATCTGGGCTCTCATGAGATCATGAGCACAATGGTTTAGTAAGGCAAATGCAGAGTCTGGGGATAGTTTGGCGTTCACTAAAACAGATATGATTTTAAAAATCTCAGCCCAAAATAGCTGAAAAAGCCAGGCAAAACCACCAAATATGGGCATGAGTGCCTTGTTCTCCACATTTCCGAAAACACTCGATAGAGTATGGTGCTGGGATTAAAATATATGATTATAATTTGTTTCTACAACAAGACAATGCTGCGAGGGACATTTGGTTGTAACCCAAATATGATCCCAATCCTCACACTCTAACCTCACCCCCAAATCCAAGGCCCATTTACTAACATAGGGAGGTAAAGGAGAAGTCCCCATAGTGAGATGATTGTATAATTTACAGATTATACCCGGGGCATGTGGGTCCAATGCACACATACCTTCAAATAGCGTCCTGTTTGTAAGATCAGATTGGCCACAGATATAAAAAGCAAAAAAATGTGATATTTGGAGAAAGTGAAAAATCTCTCTTTCTGAAATCTGTGATTCTTCCTAAAGGTTGGAGAAAGGTTTAAGAGACATGGAAGATACTATATCACACAGGCCTGTTAAACCTAACCTCTTCCACTGTTGGAAAGAAGTTGGGCCAGAATAGGCTTGGTAAAATGATGAATGTTTATAAAAAGATACCAGAGGGAAGTGAGGTGACATGAGCTTAAAGGAGCCTTTAAGTTTATCCTAAAGGGAAAGTGAATGTAAAGTTATTGGGTTATCAGAAAGCTGTCGCTCAGATTTACGTAACCATAATAAATTATTAATCAGTACAGGGTCTAAATCAACAGCTTTGAGTCTAACCTATAATAGAACCTAAGTGGTGGCATGATATAATAAAATGTAGGGTAGCTGAGCAGTCTGATAATATTTTGCAAAGTTAGGTACTCCCAAGCCTCCTGGCAACTTATGTGCCGGAAAATGCAAGAGACGCAGGTAATTAGAAGGAACCGCTATGGGGAAGACTCAAAATAGATAGAGAATCTTGGTCAACAGGCTCAACGTCTGTGATACGCCCCAGCCAAGAAACATATAATGGTTGCCAGCTAACTATTAGTCTGGGTCACACTGATGCAAATTGGATGTGGCTTTTCCCCGCATCCAATTTGCATGACAGGAGATTGTGACTGGCTCTCAATGGAGCCAGTTCATACATCTATGGGATGGCTGCAGAGCAGATTGCACAGGGGTCCTGTGTGTTGTTGGTTCTGTTTCAGGCCCGAATTCAAAAAAAAATTTGGGCCTGATTCATTCATGAAATGGAGACCAGGGACACACCAGACCCTTGCTGTGAGCCGCATCGGTATTAGATTTGAACCCAGCCTCAAGGTAGTGAGGTGAGAAAGCATGGGCAGATAATTAGTGCGATATAGCATTGATGGACAGCTTGTTTGGATATATTTTTCATGATAAATGCATGCATTCTAAGCTGGCAGGACTAGCAGGAGCCTGCTGTGTGGATTTATGGGCCTTAGTTGCTCCTAGTGCCAGACTGAGGGTAAGCATAGAAGACAGATAGCAGAGGGAAAAGAAGTAAAGGAGTGTGTAGGAAGAATATTTCACACATAGAGTGTGTGCAGCATTTATCCACCTGATAGTGGTGACATCTCTGTTCAAGCATTCTCAAGGTCAACCTCTACATCCTGGATTGGTGACATCTCTGTTCAAGCATCCTCAAGGTCCACCTCTACATCCTGGATTTAAATGCTGGCTCAGAGATTGCATTTTTTTGCCATTGAGCAAGGGCTTGGCCTTCAGTGTTCTAGGCCAATAGTGGTTATCTCTATTGATATACAACTGGATGGTAGCATACCTCTAATTTATGTTATCCATTTCATAACATTACTATTACAATATTTTAGCTCTGCTAAGTGTTTGCCCTATAGTGTATTGAGAGGCCATGCAGGCTGCAAGGTTTGACCAAAATTCATGCTTTTAGCTTCTAAACCCCTTGGACAATGCAATTATTTTTTAGGAAATCTTAAAGTTTTCTAAATGGTTTAAACATACATGCCTCCTTTAAATTTGTTATCTATGCATACATTTTTTATCTAGACTGTGTAAGTTAATAAGGCCCATCAATGATTGAGAACAGTGTTTCCCAAACCAAGCCTTTGTATGGTTTTCAGTCGTCTACACAGTCTTAGAAGTGAAATGGCATGGATTGGACTGTATGTACTGTTATTGGGTGTCTTGGAATTGAAATCCCGAAATCTGTATAGAGTACCCATGTATTTGATAGCTAAATGAAAAAGGATGAGGCCTTATTGAAAAGGGGATAGGTTTAATCTCACTTTGTTGAAAGGAGGCTTCATGGGATTCAATTTGAAGACTAAAGCCTTGTACACACAGGACGACAATCGTATACAACAGGTCGTATGAAGAGCAGCCATCATACGACGGTCGTACAAGGGGAGTTGTATGAGCAGACTAGAAAACTTAGGCGTACCAACAAGCGGTCACACGACCGTTGTATCATGTGTACAGAGTAGTTGGTACAACAAGTTGTATTGTGCAAAACACGCATGCTCCGAAGTCAGGAACGGCCAGATGCTAATTACATGCACCTGAACGTTCTTTCTGTGGTCGTACGATCGTGTAGTGAAGGCAGTATGCAAGTTACATTATCCAACATACGATTTGAGACGATCGTATGTATGATCGTCGTCCCGTGTGTACGAGGCTTAAGACTGGCCTCTCATCAATGTTGTTACCTTAGGCAATGTTTGTGGCCAGTTCAGGTAAATTCCATATCCTGTTTTATGATAATCATCATCTTCTCTCATTCTGGCATTTGATAAATGGACAACGGTGAGTGGGGTTTTCATTAAATACCCGGTCATGTAAAACTTTCAGGGTACTGGTTACTCACAATTGACATTTCTTGATGTTTTTCAAAAACATAGCAAATCTAATTTTTCTTACTTTTTTTAGTTCAGGTTTTAATAATGCAAAGATGTATTAACTTTAAATACCTGATCAAATCAAATTATCCCATGCATACCATGCATACCTGCATGGTTACTTTTGCGGCTAAGTTACTTAATTATGATGTACACTTCCTTTTGGAAAGTATCTGAAAGGTGTGCTCAGAAAAAGCCAAGAATAGGGCAAAAGCCTAGTCATCAGTATTGCTTGTGATCTCCCTGCAGCTGATATTTTCCTCATTACACACTTAACATGCCTCATTCTGCACTGTCTCTCTGTGGATGCGTCCATCTTAATAGAAGCAGTTTTACTTCCTTATGTCAAAGCCTCCAGCAAGGAGAACAAAGGACAGCACAGATATGACATCACATATTCCCACTCAAAGTCTCCTGATTCAGAGGAGCAGTATCTTAAACCTGGTACACACGTAAAGTTTATTTTTTTGTTCAAGCCAGCTGGCTGAACGAAAAAAAAACACACCTTGCCCTTTCACCACAACACACTGAGCAGTGCACACAGCCATTGGCTGCCAGAGCTGATCAGATTCTGGTTTCCCTGCATGTCCCTTCAACAAAAGCCAGTCGTTAGACTGGCTTCTGTCAGAAAAACAGACAGAAAGACAGCTGTACACACTGATCTAATGTCGACCGGTTCCTGTTGAACCGACCAATACTGGCTATTTTTTAGCCTGCGTGTACCCAACCTTAGGCCTAACATTTTCAGGGTACTGCTTAAGTACAATTGACATTTTTAAAAGTTTCCTATAACATATCAAAATATTTTCAGTTCAGGTCCACTTTAATAATGTAGAAATGTATTTACTTTAAATACGCAATCATGTATTAAAAAAAAACACATTAGCTAATTGAAATGAAAACAGCTTTAACCTTCCTGGCAGTAATCCCGATTGTGACTCGGGGTGGAATTTCAGTACCATTAGCGGTAACCCCGAGCCACACTCGGGATTTCATTGCTGGATCCAAGGCAGCGTTACTCACCTAGTCCCCTGGATCCAGCGATGTCCTCCCGCGGTGTCAGCATGTCTGTCCTCCGCCCGATGACTCTGTGTGCCGGGCTCCATTCCCTGCGAGCGTCACGTCGCACGGGGGCGGAGCCCGGGGGCAAATTCAAAAAGTGAAACACACATACCACATACAGTACACGGTAATCTGTAAGATAAGATTACTGTATGAAATCATTTCACATCCCCTTTGTCCCTAGTGGTTTGCTCAGTGCCCTGCATGCACTTTTATATTATATATGCCATTCTTTCTGCCTGGAAACTTGAGAATGTCCATGGCAACCAAAAAGTGTCCCTTTACATCAAAAGTGGTTTTTGATCAGCTAGAAAACAGTGATAGTAAATAATAATCATTTGCAGAATTGAGTGATACTGATTTTTGGGGAAATTTATCATCAGACACTGAAAGTGACGACAGCAACAATTCTGCAACTGAGCAAATGTCAGTGTTTTTGATTTGATTACATTATTGATTACATTTTATTACTATTACGTTATTACTTTTGATAATTATTTATAGTTATTTATTATATTATAATTTATGATTTCATGTTTCAAATTTTATCATACCCGGGATGTCTACTAGACTCTTGCTTGGACAGATTTAAGTGAGTTATTCCTAAGAATTACAGGCCTACAATATAAAACGCCAAATTTCCATGCAAAATAATCGTACCACTTTCAGCACCAAAACATCTGACATAATCATACCGCCAGGGAGGTTAAAGTATTTTTTAAACCCAGTGAACACTCTATTTGCTAAGTGTACAGAGTGTACTCCTTTAGTATATTTTTGAGTGTATAGGTTGTATGTCTTCCAAAGTCAATAGTATTAAATAAATATAATGTAAAATGGTTGCAAAGGCAAAAGTTCTTTTCTATTTGCATTCTCTACATTAAGGCAGGAAACCTTCTGTGTTCAGCTCCCCCTTCAGAAAACTGGAAGATGATCTTAAAGTTGCCACACACACATGCTGTAACCAAAATTATTCTGTCATTTCTGGCATAGTGTGGATAAATGTAAAGCAGCATCTGTTTGCTATGATACTCACCTTTTCCTGTGCACTATTTATCATAAATGTCTCTCCGTATTATCCTCTAGAAAATGTATAGGTAGTAAGTGGTTCAATTCACAGTAGGAAGGAGTCAGGTGCCACAACTTGGCTGTACATAAAACCATTGCAGCTCATTTACATATCTGGCCTTTGTCCTCATGAGTCATATTTAGAAGCTGGTTCATAAGAGGCATATTTTCATCCTTAGTAAAAAAAAAAAAGAAAAAAAAAAAGAAACAGCACTACTCTACAGCACAAGTTATTCATATAATGAAACATTTTAAATAGTTTTGAACATTGGTATACAGAATAACATAAAATTGAGCAAAAAAAATAGAAAAACTCAATCTTTCTAATGGAAGCTGTAATATCAAAAAAATAACAGTCTAATTGAGAGCAAAATTTGGAGTTTTTTTTGTGCAGCATCAATCTGTGTCTAACAATTTTTTCAATTTAAAATACCCTTGTCCTTTTGTTACCAGTATCTCATTTGTCTTATAATGTCATTCGCATATAATGGTGCACACAAATTGTCTGGTGAGATCTTTACTTATTTGCATAGTAAAGGGCAGTGACATGTTTTGGATTTGTGCTTTGCTAACATTTAAATGCCCGATTCACTGAAACTATTGACTATTTTGTGCTTGAATTTCAAGGATGACTTACACAGGGTTTATTATATGTTTTAACATCACATTTTTAATGTATTAAAAATACAATATATCATCAACTCCACCAAAAAAGCTGGCATTTTTAAATATGAGATGGGCCCCTGCTTAAAACAAATCCATGTTACATTATGGAGGATGCCCCTCTTTTGCACAATTTCTTTTTACATCTGAGCTGAACAATACAGCCTGTTGTCTTGGCTTGTCCATTTTTCCTTGTTCACATTGTACAGGGGCAGTGCTTTTAAAAAGTGTTTGCAAAGCTTTTAATATGTTTTGTTGAAGCCTTAAGGACTTGTTTACACTTACAATACGGAGGGGCAATAGAACCATTGAACAATATTTTACTGCCTCTTAATCGCCCCTCCTTTTGTTGCAGAGTCACAGGCCCGGGGGGGGGGGGGGGGTGCACGCACTTGCTGTGGCCTAAATGCTTTGCTTCATGTCCATGATGCTTTCGTACAGAGTTGTGAAGAAATTATACTTCCTGTCATGCTTGGTGGATGGTACTGTCAACCAAGTGCGACCTATTCAAATGAAAGGAGCTATGCCACAAACGCAGGTTGTCCGATATATAGGAGAGTAAAACAGGCAGTGAGAAGATTATACAATGCCTCCCCACTGGCTGTCTATTGTTCATTGAAGAGAGATCCAAATATAGATAACTTCAAACAGCAAAGCAGGTGTAAACAGGCACTTAGAGCTCCTTTACCCCTGCATTGGGGGATGGAAAATATTTGTGGTAGAATCACATTTTTACCACCACTCTACCACTCCTCATTTGCTACAGAGGCAGAATATACATGTTGCGGCAGGAATGTTACCCCTGTGGTGGTACTGCCCATTGAGCATGACTCACTGAAGTGAATGGGGCCTCACTGCAACCACTCCACAACTGCACACAACACATACAGTTGGCATAGTCATCTGGTATTTAGGAGGCTAAAACAGGTGGGGAGGAGGTGATACATTGCCTTCTCACCAACTTTGAAAAGCTTACTGAAGAGCAACCTGAACGTGGGTCACTCTTCAAAGAAAAAAATGAGGGCTCATATACACTTGCAATTAGGGGGTGATAAAACCCTGCAGCTGAGGCCCTCAGCCACTCCCCCATTTGCTACAGAGGTAGAGGCATGGGGTGTACACATGCCATGGCCATGGCCATGTCAGGAATTTTACCCCCTGTTGCATTCAGTGGGTGGTGCCACTTGCTGAGTGAAATTCATTCAAGTGAATAGGGCCATGCGGCAACTGCCTCAAAACCAGTGCACAGTGTGGTTGTCTGGTATGTAGGGGGTAAAAGCAGGTTGTAAAGATGTGATACAATGCCTCCTCACCACCTGTCAAATGCTCTCTGAAGAGTGAACCGAACATAGGTCACTCCTCAGTGAATGAAGTATGTGTAAATGAGCCTGTAAAGTACCAAGTGCTACAAGGTGTTCAATGATTTACAGTTCAGTTTCATTCAAAAGCAGCTACAGTCTGGGTGCAAAAGCATGTATCCTGCCAGCTGCTGCAAAGGGCAACCCTTGCTCTCTGCGGGTAAGCAATGGTCATATTGCAGAGGTCCAACACACCTACCTACCTACCTAGTCAAAACCTTTGGCTGCGCAATCAGTAAGGCTGGGTTCACACCATTGCGAATTGGATGCGGGTTCCCTACATCCAATTTACAATAGCAGGAGATTTTGACTGGCTCTCTATGGAGCCGGCTCACATATCTCTGCAGCAGGTCTAGTGCGTTTTGCACAAAAATGCTGTGCGACTTTTGGTCCATTTAGGTCCGAACTCAGCCCAAAATTTGGGCTGAAATCGGACCTGAAACGGTGAACCAGGACAAACTGGACCCCTGCTGTGAGCCACTGTGTGTTCTCGTGTGAAAGCCTAAAGTTCATACTCCCAGCTGACTGAAGAGCTTTAAGAGATAATGGCTTCCCCACAAAGGTCCCACTCTGCAGCATGATCCCGAAAAAAATAAAAAATAAAACTGTAACATTTGTTTTACATACCTGGAATGAGTTTAGTTAATTTTACTCACTAAATTGGGGTTTAAGATCTGTGTTCAGCATTCCCAAACTGGAAGTGAACAGTTCTTTAAAGGCTTTAACAAAGCTGCTCAAAGCCTGCTGAAAGCTTCTCATATACCTTGCATACATACTGTTCTTATATGAGATGAAGCCCATGTGAACAAGACCTTAAGGTATAAAGGCATTTTAATAAGCATTGTTATATCAAAATGAATAGACATAAGCTAGCTATGCTAAGTAGGTGTAAATGGGATGCAGTACCAGATGGTACCCTGAGGATAGCTGACTACACAGTGGCCCTACAAGATGCTTACAATTAATCAAATTATCTGATTTGCAAATCCCTAGTCATAACACAAACATATACATTATTTTCTGCTATTCATCACCAAATTATCTAATTTTAATTTAAATCTTAGGCATGAATTGACAGGAGCTATAAGTATATGTTTACAAGTGTCACATTAAGAGAGAGTGAGCAATTGTAGGTGCCTATATAAAAAAAGAGCATATATGGTGTGGCTATTTTGTTGCTGGGATAAAATGGGTCTTTTTAGTGAAGGCAAAAAACTGTCTAATTTACCTTTCTGTAGTCATGTAGTGTTTATAAAAATAAAGTGTATATACTGTATATATATATATATATATATATATATATAAATATTACAGTTGATCAAACCCGTGGATGTTCGGGTTCTGTGGGTTCGGCCGAACTTCGGAAAAAAGTCCGGGTTCGGTACCGAACCTGACCCGAACTTTATCCTGAACCCCATTGAATTCAATGGGGACCCGAACTTTTTGGCACAAAAATGACTGTAAAAGAGTCCTGGAAAGTGCTAGAGGGCTGCAAAATGATTGAGATCGTGAAAGGTCCTGAGAAAATGTCAGTAAAAACACGGTTTTTCAAGCCCAGGGGTAACTTAAGTTACCCCAAGTCCTATTTCAAGCCCAGTCCAAGCCATGGCTTGGGCCTGAAAAAAGGCTTCAAGCCGGCTTGGGTGTCTTGGGCTTGTAGGTGCCCAAACTAGTTGACATTATAAATATATATATATATATATATATATATATATGTCATATATGTGAAATAAAAATATTTGTGATGTACTGATGTCTTTCCATTTAATCTGTCAAAAAACGGAAGTGATTTTTCTGGGTAAAATAGGGTCGTTGTTTTATCGG
>BLSH010465125.1:820929-834113 GCA_018402905.1 Glandirana rugosa
GGCGGGGGGACGTTTGCAGCCAGTGACACAGGTGGGGCAGTTTGTAGTTAGTGATACAGGTGGGGCAGTTTGCAGCCAGTGACACAGGTGGGGCAGTTTGCAGCTATTGACACAGGTGGGGCAGTTTGCAGCCAGTGACAGAGGTAGGGCAGTTATGCAGCCAGTGACACAGGTGGGGCAGTTTGCAGCCAGTGACACAGGTGGGGCAGTTTGCAGCCAGTGACACAGGTGGGGCAGTTTGCAGAGACAACCCCCACCCCCCTGAGGTCAGGATAAGTCCCGCACTTACCCCATCCAATAGACAGACAGCAGGCAGGATTTTTTCAGAGTTCGGCATGCGGAAAGCGGCTGTCCGACATGGTCAATGTACCGGCGCTACCTGCAGGGGGGCGGGCTGATTTTTTTTTCTAGCCGGCGGGGAAGCGGCACCCAAGCGCCCCTCATACACCAGCCGCCACTGAACCCCCATCCCAAATTGTCTCTGCTTCAAGAAGGTTAGAAAAAGCTCTTTCATCTTTGTGTTTTCCTTTTTAGTGGTGCTGTCCCTATTATAATATTACTGCTACTGCATTTCTGGATTTACTTGTGATCACATATTTTATCCTCAAAATCAAAGAACAATTGCGCAAAGAGAAATAAGCAGCTAACACTTCACTAGACCTATAGTGCATAAAACATAATGCAAAACAAATGTAGCGCTAACATCTAAATGGCATGACAATGAATAAAATATAAATAAGTCACATACAAAACCAAAATCATACATAAATTGTGATACAAAGTAATTGAATTATATAAAGTACACAGGGTTGAAATAAAGTGCTAAATATAGTGAAATAAATGTAATTCGCATTGTACAATACTGGTGATATAAAAGGCTCAAAAATGTATGATTAGTGTCCTTCACTGAATGAATACATTGCAATATGATGTAAACATAAAATAGTCTTTAGGGTAGGGCTAAAACCTATAGAATATGCCAAGGTCTGACAATATATTTTGAGGGATGACACGGTGAAGATAATGGCACTCCAAACAGTAGATGGATGAGATAGGTGGTAAAATGATGTACTTACCAAATTCGTTGGACTCACATACCATACGGTACCGTGGGTTGACAAGGCTTGTCGGGACTGAATCCCAGATTAAATTTTTCCACAGCAGAAAATGGATCCTAGTGATGTTATTCGATCCTGGAGGCTGGTCCACATGTAGGGTATAAGCTTCAATCGGTATTCCCAAAAGATAGTCACACACTCATAGATCTTAATGAAGAATTTTTTGAAGGAGTCAGCAATCAGCAATTCTACTCACACTTCCTGTTCTTGGCCTCACAGATGCATCCTGGGAACTTCCTGTCAGTAAACAGGAACATGTGACAGGAAATTCCCATAATGCATATGTAAGGCCAAGAACTGGAAGTGTGAGTAGAATTGCTGATTGCTGACTCCTTCAATAAAGTCTTCATTAAGATCTATGAGTGTGTGACTATCTGTTGAAATACTGATTGAAGCTTCTACCCTACATGTGGACCAGCCTCCAGGATCGAATAACAGCCCTACAAGTAGAGTTGAGCGAACACCTGGACGTTCGGGTTCTGCAGGTCTGAACGAACTTTAGGAAAAAGTCTGGGTTCGGCACCGAACGTTGCCCGAACGTTATCCCGGACCCCGAACCCCATTGAAGTCAATGGAGACCCAAACTTTTAGGCACAAAAATGGCTGTAACAAAGTCCTGGCAAGTGCTAGAGGGCTGCAAAAGGAAGTAAAATGGGGGTAAGAGTGGGGCAAGTGCCCTACAAAAAAATGGGGATAGGGAAAATATATTAAAATCAAATAAACTAGGAGATGAGTTTTGAAAAATAATGTGTCACTTACAGCTGCAGCTAGAACCTCTCCCTTTAGAACTAGGAGATGATTTTTGAACGATAATCTGTCCCTCTAAGCAGAAGCCTCTACCTAGTGCAGTCAGACCGCTCAAAGCAGCAGTATGTGAAATCTCAAATTACTCCCACAATCTGATCGTTGTGTGCGATCCCACAATCTGATCGTTGTGTACGATCGTAGCAATCGTTGTGTTATGCAGAGTTTGATCTGCAATCTGTCACTCAAAGCAGCAGTATGTGAAATCTCAAATTTCTGCAATCTGTCCCTCAGAGCAACAGTAGTAGTAATCTCAGGATGCAGGATCAGATGTTAAAATGTCTGCAATCTGTCCCTCACAAAAACGTCAGCAGCATCCTCTCCCTACACTAACCCAAGAGCATATGACATGCAGTACTGTGACTCCAGCCTCATATAGAGGCTGGGTCACATGATGCACTGGCCAATCACAGCCATGCCATTAGTAGGCATGGCTGTGATGGCTTCTAAGGGCAAACCAGTGAAACACTTGTTGATTGGCTGCCCTTCAGCTATTCAACATGTGTGATCAACTACCAGAACCCAGAACCCGAACCCTAACGTTTTTTGAAACGTCCGTGTTCGGGTCCCGGACACCCCAAAGTTCGGTACGGACCCGAACGTTACAGTCCGGGTTCGCTCAACACTACTTACAAGCCTTGTCAACCCACAGTACAATATGGTACGTGAGTTCAACGGATTTGGTAAGTGCATAATTTTACCACCAATAAGTGCACCTATCTCATCCATCTAGTGTTTGGAGTGCAATTATCTTTTCCATGTCATCCCTCAAAATATATTGTCAGACCTTGGCGTAGTCCAAAGGTTTTAGACCTACCCTAAAGTCCATTTCTTGTTTACGTCTTTTTGCACGGTATCCAGTGAAGGACATTAATCACACATTTTTGCACCTTTTATACCACCAGTATTGTACTCTGTGAAGGACATTTATTGCACTATATTTAGCACTTTATTTTAACCCTGTGCACTTTATATAATTCAATTACTTTGCATCACAATTTATGTATGATTTTGGTTTTGAATGTCACTTATTAATATTTTACTCATTGTCATGTCATTTAGATTTTAGCGCTACCCTTGTTTTGTATTATATCACATATTTTATCCTGCCTGTTCATATCAGCATTGATGTAAGTGTTCTACTTTTTATAATAAATCCATAGTACATTTTTTTGCACTATGTGGCAGCCTTTTTCTTTTATGAATGGTGGAGTCCTGGATTCTGTCTGATGAGCAAAGTGGAGTGGAAGCTGATCCCATATGCTGTTTTCTGCAAGTGACCACGTTCCCAGTTCCATGCTTGTTTGTCCCCGTGTCGCTGGCATTGGGTCCACACAGTCTGTCCATGATTCTGTCTGGTGACAAGGTGGAGTGGAAGCGGATCCCATATGCTGTTTTCTGCGAGAGACCACGTTCCCAGTCCTATGCCTGTTTGACTCTGTGCCACTGGCATTGGGTCCACATAGTCTGGTAAGAGTACCCAATCTTTTTGGTGGTGGATGCAAAGTCTATGGTGATTCCTTATTGGATGGTGGTCAACCCTTTTAGATGTCGAGTATACCTTCAACCTTATCACTGAACTGAATTCGGCTCTCTGTGATCTAATTACACCTTACTGGACTGACTGTTTGCTTTTTCCCTTATGGGTTGTTATTAATTTTACAATAGCATTCACGTTTATGGACCTATTTATTGTTTTCACATTTATGAATTATATGTAGTGCAATTCTTCTTTATTAATGCATTACATAATGTAATGTGTGTGTGTGCAGAGTACAGTAAACCACTGCAACCTTAGCAACCAATCAAAATTCATGATATGACTTACATAAATGCAAATAGAATTGGTTTGTATGGATTTCTGCATGTTGCTCATGCTTCACTTATTCGGTATGGCTGTGTTACTTTTTTGAAAATGCCAGTGCATTTTTTAGGCCAGATGTCTGATTTCTTTTTTAACTAAATGTTTTAGGTTAAAGAATAATGTTTACCCACTGCGGCTCTCACACCTGTTCACCCCTTATGGACCAGAGCAGTTTTCACATTTCTGCTATGAACCTGTTTATTTGGCAATAATTTTGACATTACTTAAGATAACAACTTAATACATATATCATGTTTTAAGGACAAACAAGGCTTTCTTTTCGTGAATTTTGTCCTGCAACAATAATTTTTTTTTTAATCATTGTTACAACTACAACTAAACAGAATGCACGTTTTCTTTTTTTGAGCAGTGTCAGTTTAAAAATAAATAATATTACTGCACATAAAAAGTGTGCATTTTATTCTGTAATTTATCCTGTTTAAAATTACACTAAAATTATGATTTTGGTACAAAGCATTGCAAAGATAATTACAAATGAAATAAAGTAGGTTTTTGCAATTTTGCACTTTTTCAGTGTGATACGTGTAAGGATATGTAAGAGGTGTAAAAATATTATTGAACAAAGCAAACAAAAACAGAAAAAAAGTTTAAATATCATTTAACAGAATAGAAATAAAAGATCACCATGAAAATTATAATTGAATGGAGAAGAAGAATAATGTGTTAATTAGGGCTGATTAGAGTAAACCAAGGGTTAAAAAGGCCTTCAACAGAAGAACATTTAATTTAAAAAGAAAAAAAGTTTTTCTTCACTGGTCAGGTTGCTTAAACTGACTTTATCTGCAGATCAAAGTTCATCCCTTTGACCTGTAGATAAATAAACAGAAAGATACATAATGAAACAATGTTTCCTTGTAGCTTTCTGTATTCGCAGTTGAGCAATGTTGTTCATTAACATTACTAGATTGCTTTTTTATGACAGCTCCTGCTACCGGGACCTTCTCTGTGTATTTGGTAATGCAGATGTGATTAATCAGAGCTGAATTGCCATGTACTGTGACAGGGAGGATCCCGGCAGCAGGGCAGAAGGACTGGATATAATGGACATGCCCTGTGTACAAGTATGACATTTTTTGGGTGTGTCTAGAATGCCAGAATACTGGAACTGGTTATTTACTGGTTTATGGATTTTTGCATGTAGCTTAAAGTGGTTGTAAAGTCTCAAGGTTTTTTAGCTTAACGCATTTTGTGAAATATATATATATTTATATATATATATAGTATAGTATATAGTATATACAGTGTGTATATATATATTTTTTTCCTTAAGCTCTATGTGCTGCCACTGTATCTCCCTCTCACATCACCTTGTATGAAAGTGATGCACTGACACTGGGAAATGGCTCTCAGGTCACAGCAGAGCAGCAACCTAGGATTAAAGCTAGCAGGATGTACCATTTGTCTAATGTTCTCTTTAGCCCTGTAAACTCGGTGTGCAGAATGAATAGCTAGGTACAGAATTCATGGATACAGAGGGAAACAACTAACACTAGCTGTTAATTAATATTGTTAGCAGTAAATAGTTTGAATCCCCAAATTAAACACAGTTTGTGCAACTTTAATAGTGACTGCTAATGATATTGAAGTAATAATTTATATTTGCACCAAACTTGTAGGCTTGAAAAGAAGGTCCAATGAGCCCACGTGCAGTCCACAAGATGCCATTTGAAAAGCTCTTATGTCAAATAACATAGAACTAGGATTCTGGCAATAAATAAGACATTTAAAAAAAAATAGGACATATTACATATTTTTGCAGTATTTATTTGCAGTATTAGTTTAAGGCAAGCATATACCTTTTGCTAGAAGTTAATTTAAGGCTTTCCAACAGGTCCACTTTAAGCCTCATACCATGTTTTGTATAAAAATATGAAAAAAATCCAGCTTTAAAGCTTCTGCAGCTTTGTCCCATCTTTATCGATGGTTACAATTACAGGTTTTATTGCATCACTGCAACCAATATAAAATATAAAACTTTTTACTCAAGAACAATAATACATTCAAGTGTTTATAAATGTATAATAAATACTATAACATTATTTCTATACAAACAAACTGCAGTTTCACAAATAAAGTCATAAATATATAATTTAAGGCCCACTTACAATGCTTACTGTCAAAGCAAATAAGGAAGCTTTTTTACTAGCATATGAAGTGGTGGTACACTCCAGACAACTGGTGATCATTGCAAATCTATGGCATTTAGCCTTGTGTTCCCATTCAAACTGTAACAGCAGTTGGCAAAGTGGAGTGAAACAGTTTTGGCCACAAAGCCAATTACACAGCGAGACCCAGTAAACCAATTTAGTTCTTACAAAACTAGTACAGCATTTTGCTGTGCTTCAGCCAGGGACAGAGTTTCTGCCTGTTAAAAATGAAACTGGAATTTTGATTGTGCCCTTTGATGAAGTAATGATCACTTATCACACTAATGATGGTTGCCAATAACTACTGCTAATAATGATGGTCCACATAATCCTACAAAATATTGGAGCCACCTATTGATACAGAATGAGACTTATACAATCTGGTCACCCATGAATACTGATAAATGTACTTATCAATCCCAGTGAATGCTAAATAGCTCACTTCTCTCCATTTTTCAAGAATAATTTAACTGTATGTTTATTTAAAACAGAAGTACCATTTCATTCATATATTAATGACTAAAAACATGCAATGAAAATAGCACTTTGGTATATACTTAAATGCCTAAATTGATGTATTGCTGGCCTAGCATCCTAGTATTGAGATAATAGTTTTGATTTATGAAAGTAGTGCATTTTTTACGTTCAATCACCTTTAATTTAATCAAATGCAAGGTATATTATTATTTTGACTTTTCCATGCACTTAATTGGATATTTAAAGTGAACACATGTTCACTGGACTGAAATAACTTTCAACTCCTTTACTATATCAGTCATAGTAATGTCAGTACATCATAAAGGCATATTTTTACATGGAAAGAGAGCAGATAGAGGACACATGTTGGTTCTGGGGAAGGTGACACCACAGAGGAGCCAGGGATGAAGCTGAAATTGCTCTCATTGGATTGAATATCATAGGCCAGAACCAGATCCTTAAAGCGGTTATAAAAGCACAAGGTTTTTTATCTTCATGCATCCTATGCATGAGGGTAAAAAACCTTCTATGTGCAACAGCCCCTCCAGCCCCCCTAATACTTACCTGAGCCCTCTCTCGATCCAGCAATGTCCACGTGAGCTTTGCCTCTCCTGGGGCTCACACTCTTGATTGGCTTTTGGCAGCAGCCATTGGCTCCTGCTGCTGTCAATCACAGCCAGTGAGCCAATCAGGAGACAGAGGGGGTGGGGCAGAGCCATGGCTCCATGTGTGAGTAGACTGCTAGGTCAGGAGCGTGCCTGGTTGGGTGCCCCTACAGCAAGCTGCTTGCTGTGGGGGCATCCGGCAGGAGGGAGGAGCCAGGAGTACTGGCGTGGGACCAGAGAAGAGGAGGACCTGGGCTGTTCTGTTCAAAACCACTGTACAGAGCAGGTACGTATAACATGTTTGTTATTTTTTTTTTTAAAAAACAAGGCTTTAATTTCACTTTAATATGAATACCACCGATTTGTGGTCTGTGCATTTAACAGGACAATGTTTAAAGTCAATGAGTTTCTGGCCAATGAAGCAAAAGTCACCAAGATTGTAAGAGTCCATTCATTGCAGAAGATGGTGTTCAAGCTGTAGAAGCCATGCTGGGTGATGATGTTGATGAAAGCAGGCCAGGAAGTTTTCATCAAGAGCCTGGTTCCATTTCTACTGCCTAGTGACATTATTATCGATGGTGGGAACTCTGAATACCGTTACACAATAAGCCAATGCAAATAACTGAAGCCAAAGGGGATCTTATTTATTGGCAGTGAAGTTAGTGGCAGGGAGGATGGAGCAAGATATAGGCCCTCTTTGATGCCTGGAGGATACAAGGAAGCTTGGCCTTATATTGAATATATCTTCCAGAGCATAGCCACTAAGATTGGATAACAGCCATGTTATGATTGGGTGGGTAATGAAGGTTCTGGCCACTTTGTGAAGACGGTGCACAATGGAAATGAATATGGTGACATGTAGCTGATCTGTGAGGCTTATCGTCTGATGAAGGACATCCTGTAAGATGGATCATGATGAATTTGAAGAGTGGAACAAGACTGACCTGGACTCATTTATAATCAAAATCACAGCTGACATCCTAAAATACCAGGGTGCCGATGTCGCTCACTTTCTGCACAAAATTCAGGACACAGCCAGGCAGAAAGGAACAGGAAAATGGACCGCAATCTCAACCCTAGATTTCAGTGTTCCTGTGACCCTCATCAGGGAAGCAGTGTTTGCAATCTGTCATTGCTAAAGAAAGAACAGAAAGAGGCCAGCAAGCAGCTACAAGGACCAAAACATGTCCCTTTAAGGGGGACAAGAAGACATCAGAAAGGTACTATATGCATCCAAGATAATTTCATATGCACAAAATTGCATCACCTTCCACCAGGCGGCCCAGGAATTTGGATGGAAGTTGAATTATGGCAGTATCACTATGATGTGGAGGGGAGGTTACATCATACACAGTGTGTTATTGGACAAATTCAAGGAAGCCTTTGACAGGAACCCAGATCTGCAGAATCTCTTGTTGGTTGATTTCTTCAAAAAGATAATGCACAACTGTCAGGAATTATGGCACAGAGTAGTGAGAATCAGAGTGCAGTATAGCATCCCTATGCTGTGCTTTACCACCACACTGGTTTTCTATGAAGGTTACAGGCATGAAATGCTACCAGCCAACCTCATCCAGACACAGAGAGACTACCTTGGCTCTCACACCTATGAGCTCCTGTCTAATCCAAGATATTTTGTTTGCACAAACTGGACTGGACATAGTGGCAATGTGTGGTCCTCATCTTACAATGTCTGAGACCTGTCTACAGTAAATACAGTCCTGTATGTCCTTCCAGAACTTTCTCAGTTGTCATTTGTAATCTGCCCTTTCTGTCTAGCGAGAGAATATATAAAATAAAAAGTAAATACATATTCTTAAACTGGACCATAGAGCTTTTGAAAGAAGTGCAATTTTATGCCACAATGCACGGCAAAGTAACTCCTCAGTCTGTTTTGAAAGTCTTAGCCTTTTAAAAATGAACTAAAATTAGGCAATCAGCTTCCAATTTACCTAAATTATATTTATTAATATTATATCCCTATCCCTTGGGATCACACAAGGAGACTGTACACTTTACAAATTGTTATTTGTTATGGTAATTTAACAAAGCCCTTTTTTAACCTAAGTAACTATATGCTGGAAAAGTTAGTTATACTCAGAACTTCAATAGTGCAGTGGCTCAATTAAAAATTCAGAAAGTTACTTGCCGTGTACATGGAAAGAAATGGAACCACAGTATGCACCCATGTTCTTTTAATATGCTCAGAATTCACAAGCGAATTCTCTTTACCAGAAAATCTGATCCTAAGATTTGGAAGTTAACCAGCTAAGACTGAAAGTATAACTTCATGTTTTCATTTTGTCTAAATTAGTTTTGAGACAATGATGATGATATATTATTATTATTATGCAGAATTATATACAGGATATACAGTGTATGTTGATTTATATCCATAGGGAAATACCAACAAGCAAATTAAAAATTTGTGACTGATACTGTGAAGTTCTGTTCAGTGTCAGCTTACAAAAAATGAAGGTGGCAACCACATGCAGATATTCTAAGCCAAATAAGCTCAAACGTTTTAATGGAAAGAGCTTGTTCAATAGAAAGAGAATGTCACTGAACAAGCCTTGACGACCCTTGTTATAAAAATTATTGGGGCTTGGTCTCTATCTCCTAAGTGTCCCATTGGACTCTTTAGCTATTTTTCATATATTAATATATTCTTCCATGTGCAGTATGACAGAGAAATACTAGCCTCATAGCACATAAGCCCTAAGAAAGTAAAATCCTAAGGTTAATAGTTAATAACCAATATACTGTTACTATATGTCATTTAGAATGGCACCGACAGAGGCATTCAAAAATCATTGCTTGATTCACTAGGTGATAATCCTGTATAATAATAATAATAATAATAATAATAATAATAATAATAATAATGATACATATGTAATTTGCCATACTGGTCCATGATTTCAACCATGTGGTTGTTATTTTGATCTCATATTGGTTCTTAATGTTGTAAATAGTGACCATTACAGCTGGTCGAGGCCAAGTTGACACTTCCCTTATACCTCTTGTCCTGTTTGTCCTGGGGTTGAAGGTATAACAGGGCACAATGTGGCACAGGTACCTGTAGGAGATCTGGGTTGGGTGATCTGGTGGCAGATGTGGAGCTGATGCAAGTGCAGAAGGCAAGTGGGCAGATGTGTGATCGGGTGGGCAGAAATTGACAACAACCAGATGGCAGAGATAAAGAATCAGGAACCAGGAGTCAGAGTCAGGCCTATTAGGTGAGCAGAGCAGGTAAACAACAGAAAAACAAACACTCCTGCGCATAAGTATAATGGCTAGCCCATTTATGAGTGATGGCCCTCTAGGACTGGGGATGTCCTTAAACACTAGAAAGATAAAAGAAAAGAAGGTGCACCAGCCTAGTGCATTATACCAAGTGAATTCATTTAGTAAAAAAATATAAAAACTACTCACAAGCATGTAGAAATAAATATGCTTAAGAAGGCCACCATACTGGGACCAGCAATTTCCAGTACGTAGGGGAGACCATGCAGGAGCCCATGCTGGCTAATGCATTTTGAAGGTAAACCTTCTTCCTCAGAGCCCTACGTACTGGAGATTCCTGGTCCAAGGATTGTATAGCCATGGAATGGTGGCCTGCTTAAGCATATTTCTACATGCTTATCTTTTTTACTAAATACATTTACTTGGGATAATACACTAGGCTGGTGTCCCCTCTTTTATCTTTTGAGCAGAGCAGGTACCTTAACAGCACGCAGGAGGCAAAGTCAGATAACAAGCTGGAGGCAGCAACAGAAGTTCAGGAACAAGCATAGCCAACAAGCTAGGTCAGGATACAGACATACAATAAGCGTGGGATCAGGTCACAGACAGAAGAGCTGACAACCACTTAGCAATGATCCTGAGTCCTGCAATATTGCCACTGGATGCCAAACGTGCATGCTCATGCTCATGCTCATGAGCATGCTAAGGCTCAAGCTCACTTGTAGATGTGCACATGATCCTAATTCTGTGCACAGTTCTATGGACTATTATGCGTGCATGCACATTTTTTTGAGCATAGGTATGAGATCAGTTTTCCTGACAGTTAGAGTAATAAAATGTTAAATTCCCTCTTAATTTGTTCAAATAACCATAATCCCCAGGCCTGAAAGAAAAATGTAATTGTCACCAGAACAGGATTAGATAGAAAGTCTTCCAATGGAGAAACATGTTCTGGTGACAAACTGTGTAAGAAAGGTTTTCCTTTACTTTGAAGATAATTCCTTTTACTACCTGTTGGGTCTATCAATGTGAAGGGAAATCTCCCCGATGGGATAGAGGTGGCAAAAAAGGACAGGGGTTTTAAATCTTCTCTACTCTTTCCAAAACAAAAAAGTTTTGCCTATACTTTAACCGATTGCTGACCGCCTAACGTACTAGTACAGCGACGAAGTGGCCTTCCTGTACTGGATCAAGTACCTAATACATGATTTACGGCCTGGGCAGGGGGCGTGATTGCGTGCTCGCCAGCCCAGTTGCTGGTCTTGGCCAATGGTTGTGCAACTGCACCCTCTGAACAGTTCTGTGATTCATGGAACAGAGCTCTGTGATTGTAAACAATACAGAGCTTTGTTTACCGACAGGTGTTCTTGCTGTTTTTACCCTATTAAGCAGGGAGAAAAAACAACAAGATCCTTGGTAAAATCAGCACATATCCCACACATTACACATAGTTAGGCACACATTTAACCCCTTCCTACCTAGTGTCAATAGTACACTTACATTGCATATTATTAGCACAGATCACTGTATTAATGCCACTGGTGATGTCATTGACAGTTAGTCAGTTTTCCCAAGTGTCAGTTAGTGTCAAATTGTCTGCTGCACTATTGCAGTCCTGTTATAAGTCGCTGATCAATGCCATTAGTAGTATAAAAAAAATTAATAAATACAAATATCCCATAGTTTGTAGAGCCTATAACTGTTAAACAAAGCAATCAATATACACTTATTGGGATTTTTCTTACCAAAGACATGTAGCGAATGCAAATTTGAATTCCTATTTTTAGTTGTTGTATGTATTTACTGCTTATTGTTTTAGCAGGCCTTTGGAAGTATTGTTCTAGTAATTAGTAATGAAACACAAGTCATGTAACCATAGTAACACATTATTACGCATAAGAGGTGTAATCTGGATTTCTGATAATGAATAATATGAAAATATGCATTTTTGGATAGCCATCATAAGAGGAATATTAATATAAATAGCAGAGTTATATGACAGAAAAGACAGGAGTAAAAATGGCTCAGGTAACCTTGGAAACACAGAGAATTAATTAGGTATAGTTTTAGGCATTTTGCTTTAGGAGTACGAATATGCAGGCTTTGTATTCATTGGTGACAACTATATGAGGGTTTCATCTATACAGTATGTGCTGTAAATATTGCAAAGTACACCATTATCATCTCAAAATAGTAGTCAATAACATTTATCCAGATGAACAAATTTTCTAGGTACCCATTTAAGTATGTATACTGCCATCTGGCCAAATGGTGTTGCATGTTGTGGTCAGATAACTATAGGAATTTAAAGGCATCAATTAGGTTAATTTGCAAATGGTATTTTAGTTTTAGAGGCAATACTCCTCTGAATTTTCCTAACCTCGACATGCTGTATATTTAAAATTTTATTTGTAATGGATATACAGTGAAATGCAAGCAATTGTCAGATTCTATCCACTTTAAACACTTCAGCCCCGGAAGGTTTTGCAGCTTTAGGACCAGAGCACTTTTTGCGATTCGGCGCTGCGTCGCTTTAACTGACAATTGCGCGGTCGTGCGACGTTGTACCCAAACAAAGCGGCTTAGCGTTTTTCACGAGACCAGGATTTCGACGTTTTGGAAGGCCCCGACTTCACAAATTTCACCTATCTTAGACTGTTAACGAACGTAAAGTGACATATAGGTAATGTTTATTTTAAAATTTATATGTCGTACAGCTCCAATCCTTTTAAGTCTCCTCATAACGGAGATTTTGATTTTATGGTAAACGTTTAATTGGATTAACTACGGAAATTTAAGGATATCAATAGACTGGTGTTGTACGTTGTGGTAAACCGGTCTACCGTCATATGTATGAATTTACCCATGGATCTTTTAAACAAGTAGACCTATTTACAATAAC
>BLSH010465125.1:834123-845301 GCA_018402905.1 Glandirana rugosa
GGCGTGAGGACTCCTCACATACTGCGATATTGGGGCGGACATGTCGGACATTTTTGACACTTTTTTGGGACCAATGACATTTATTCAGCGACCAGAAATTTAAATGTCCACTGATTACTGTATAAATGTCATTGGCAGTGAAGGGGTAACCTGGGGGGGAGAGCTAGGGGTTAACTGTGTTCCCTGGGTGTGTTCTTACTGTGGGGGGGTTGGGCTAACATGGGCATGAGAGATCTAACTGATCCCAGTGACAGGGATCAGTAGATCTCTCATGCCCCACTGACAGGGCGGGGAACCGCCGTGTTTACATCGGCGGTTCCCCGTTCTTTTCCCTGTAGCCGCTCATCGCGGCTCGCCGGCGGACATCGGGTCTGCCCGAGCCGCGGGCACACTCCTCAGGAGTGCGGCGGGTGCGCGCACGCACCGCCGGCGCGCGCGCCCCCTGGTGGCCAAAAGCAAATCGCCGTTTATTTACGGCGATTCGCGCAGGGCTCCCCCACTGCCGCCGTAAAAAGACGGCACGCGGTGGGGAACCGGTTAAGGGCCTAACTAAAGCCTAACTCAAACTTTTCATATCCTGTTTCAGACTGCTCTTTTCTGGGGTGTAGGCATTTCTTTAAATTCCACAAGACTTTAAATGTGCAGCACCATGCTCATCCAAGATGCTACCTGTGGCTAAGTCCTGTTTCTGCACATGTGCTGTTTGAACACATTTTACTCGTGCTCCCTTAGTCCAATCTATAAGTGCTGACAGGAATTATGCCAGCTTTGAGTCCATGAGGAGTACACATTCCTGGATGACAATGCCGGCAGCTGCTGGGAGGGTATTGCCCATGGAGAGGAAGTGGTCACATATGAGCACCATTCTCTACAACATTCAGGACTACGCAAAGGAAGAGGACGCCACTTGTCATGTGACCAGCCAGAAGACACCATGAAAATAGAAATGCATCTTGATCATTTTTAAAACTGACAGAAGTTTAAATTTGGGGTAAGGTAACTGGGAGGGGATGGGAAGGCAACCTAGAATTAACTTGAAATAAGATAAAATGCAAATCCTCACAACTCATAACGTTTTAGTCCAGGGAGAATCAAAGCAACCATAGAGAAAAAAAAAATGATCCCCACTCCTACTCTAAAGCACAACTACATAATCTCTTAGTTTCTAAATATTGCTATATTAACTATATACTGATTACAACATTGGACATTTTTAGTTATAATGAAGCCACCACAGAGCTTTGTAAATACCAAACTGGGTCTTGTTATTGGAAACACCTCAAAGTGGTTGATCAGCCATCTTTTGAAAAATTAAAAGTCAGCAGCTACAAAAACTTCAGCTGCTGACTTTTAATAGACAGACAATCATCTGTCCCAGGATCCAGCGCTGTCCTCACCTTGCCAGTTTTATCACCTGACCCCGGCGCCGGCTGTGACTGCTTGCAGCATCACAGCCGGCTGCTTACTGCACATGCGCAAGCCACGCTGTGCTATCACAATGGTCCCACAGCTTTATGGGACTTGTGATGTGTCCCAAAATGCTGCGAAGGAAGGTGAGGGGACTCAGATCAATGTGGTGATCCAACCCAAAGTAAGGGAGTAGGTACCTGTCAAAACTAGATACCCACTCTTCCCGAAAAAAAAGTGCCAAGTGTGAAGGAGAGGGGGGGAGGAAAAGGTAGAGCAGAATGTCCCATTTCGGGTGAAGTTCCGACTTGATGTTTTATAAGCAGATGGTTGAAATGTACAAACTACCAATTAAAAACTGACAGGGAAAGATTAAAAGGCTGCATGTTATTCAAGCTACACAGAGTCTTATAACTTTCTGTCTTTGAGTGTCTTTGCATTATCCCCCCAGTTGCTTAATTTACCCCCCAAAAAAAAACAATTATACATTTTATTTTTTTTAAGGTCATGTAATTGACAATAAGCAAAGCAAGATAATGTAGAGAACAATTTTATTTCAAATTATAACTATATACATGGGATTATGAAATTACACATAAATAAGGGAGTTATTGAAGAGTTTTTTAAGGGCTTTGTAAACCATTTTTTATTTAGCAAGAATAATTATGATTATAGCTGTACGTTTTTTACTAGCTCCTTTACCTGACTAGTTTGTTTTAAACAAATGCTTCCATACATGTGTCTTTAACCACTTCAATACCGGGCACTTAGAACACTTCCTGCCCAGACCAATTTTCAGTTTTCAGTGCTGTTGTGATTCGAATGAGAATTGCGCGGTCGTGCGACGTTGTACCCAAACAAAATTTTTATCATTTTGTTCCCACAAATAGAGCTTTCTTTTGGTGGCATTTGATCGCCTCTGCGTCATTTCTGATCACCGCTATAAACAAAAAAAGTCCGAAAATTTTGAAAAAAAAAAACATTTTTCTTTGTTTCTGTCACAAAAATTTGTATAAAGTACATTTTCTCCTTCACTGACGGGCACTGATGTGACTACACTGATGGGCACTGATGAGGCTACACTGACGGGCACTGATGAGGCAGTACAGATTGGCACTGATGAGGTGGCACTGATAAGGTTGCACTGATGATGGGGCAAATATGCAGCACTGATGGGCGGCACTGACAAGCAACACTGACGGGCACTGATACGTGGCACTGATATGTGGCACTGATGGACACTCCTAGGCGGCACTGATAAGTGGCACTGGGCATTGATGGGCACTGATAGGGGGCACTTTTAGGTGGCACAGGTGGGCATTTTAAGGTGGCACAGGTGGGCACTGATAGGTGGCACAGGTGGGCACTTATAGGTGGCAGTGGTGGGCACTGGTGCAACAAGCACTGTTAGGGATGGCACTGGCAGGCATCATACATGGGCACAGTGCCATCCCTACAGTGCATAATATTGCCCTTACCTGGTGGTCTAGTGGGGGCTCCCTGGTGGTCCTGGGTGGCCTCTGTGTGATTCCCCTGGTGGTCCTGGGCGGCCTCCTTGCGATGTCCGGGGGGGCTCCCTGGTGGTCCTGATCCGGCTCCCTGGTGGTCCAGTGGGGTGATCCTGAGGGTGGCTGCGCCCCCCCCCTGTCAGGAGAGCAGCCGAATGGCTCTTCCTATTTACACTGTGAGCAGCCGTGATTGGTCACGGCTGATCACCTGGTAAAAGGCTTCAGATCGAAGCCTTTTACCTTGGTCGGTAATGCGGTGGGTCAGACTGACCCACGGCACCACCGAACGGAGTGATGCCTGCCCCCAGGGGCGCGCGATCCTGGATTATCCTGAGGACATCAATAGACGTCCAGTCAGGATAATGAGCCACCTGCCCGGACTTCATTTGTCAATGCGCCGGGCGGGAAGTGGTTAAGGGCAACGTAAAAGCAAAGCATCTTAAATAATCATTCAATTTTTATATTTTATTTTTACCTTTTTTCCCATATCAGGACATTTCTATGTAAACTTAGCTGCAGAACCATTTGCTGCTTCTAAAGCCATATTCAGGAAATGGTAATCATAAATGTGATCAGATTATATAAGTGAAAAAATTATTCACTTATATAATCTGATCACATTTATGATTACCTCTTTCACTCAATTGTTTTAAGCGCAACTGTTTTGATTATTTATTTTGTTTGGGTGTTATTATCGCACTATATGTTGCTGCTACACTAGGAATTTTTTATAAGCGCAATACTGTTTTTTTGTTGGATAACATATTCAGGAAATATTAATACAATAATTATAATCCCTTTAGTGTTCTTTTATATATTGTCCGCATTTTGCATTAAGCTAAAAAGAAAAAAACTTTATTTCTCCCAGAATGAAAGACTGTTGATTTTGGACACTGTGACACAAGACTAAGAAGTTTTTATGCTGGACAATAAATATCCAATGCTTGAAAATGTACAGATACGCAATAAATCAACATTAAAGAATGAAAATATTTTCAGATAAAATGAAAGTTGTGTTAAAAGTGCCAGTGAATCATATAAAATCAAGGTTTCTGAGCTTTCAAACATCTCGGGAATTTCTGGGAATATTCTGTTACAAAATGCTGCACAACCTAATGGACCGTATAACAACATATGTACAAAAAGGAATGGCTGTCAGTGTTGTTATTTCATGTGTGTTTAGCCAGAAAAAAAGCTATATAGTTTAGGAATCATAAGTTCCTAGTTTGTGAATGTATTCTTTATTTCTTGATGTTTATACTACTGTATAGTTAATTTGTAAATCAAGTAGGCAGATTTCCTTCACTGTTACTTTACTGTTTTATGGGGCATTGGCAGACACAAAAAATAATAATAATTGAGAATTTCCACTTACTGTTATCAATGATCCCCATAGACATACCGCCAACCTAAACTTTGCTAGTTAATTCACTTTAGCAGAATGGAAATGGTGGCAGATTTACCCATCTTTATTTATTTATTTATTGATTTACCCATATGTATTGCATTGAATATGATGTATACAGAGAAGCTGGCAATTCTTCATGGACTGGATCTCTTGATACCTATACAGGCAAATTAATGATAAAGCAAATATTAAGGTGATTGCTTATCTGCAGGGCCAAGTACACTGGATAGCATGAATCACTCATTTAGAACCATTTGACTCTCAGCCTAGCATAAAATGCTCTGGAGGAAAATGTTTAGGGACTGCCGTATCTAAAGAGTTGCTGCAGTCTGTATTCCCTTTAATGCAATAAATGCTGTACTAACTGCATTTATGTACAGAGACATTTGGCTTCATTCATTTTTCATATAGCAAATGCAAGACAGCCTGTAAGCAACTTTGCTAAGAGTTCCCATTTGGTGATTTTTGTGTCTCAGTTGAATTTCTCTAGAGAGTCCTATCCTTGAAAAAAATCATATAGCTGTGACTTTGTTTATTTAAAAATGTTTACCTATGCAAACCTGGAACTTCCTTAGTTTGTGACTTTTCCCCCTTATGTGTGACTTATTAATAGAGTTAAGCAAACACCTGGATGTTTGGATCCGGTGGGTTCGGCCGAACTTCAGGAAAAAGTCCGGGTTCGTTACTGAACTTGACCCAAACTTTACCCCGAACCCCATTGAAGTCACAAAAATGACTGTAAAAAAGTCCTGGAATGTGCTAGAGGGCTGCAAAATGATTTTAGAAAAATACTTTGTCCCTTACAGCAACAGCAGGAACCTGATCCTATAGAACTAGAAGATGATTTTAGAACAATAATCTGTCCCTCTAAGCAGTAGACTCTACCTAGTCCAGTCAGATCGTTCTGTAATGCAGGATGAGATCTGCAATCTGTCCCTAAAAGCAGTAGTAGTAGTAATCTCCACCTATCTATCTATCTGCAATCTGTCCCTCACAGCACCGGCAGCATCCTCTCCCTACACTACCCAGAGAGCATGTGACATGCAGCACTAAGTGACTCCAACTTATAAAGAGGCTGGGTCACATGATGCACTGGCCAATCACAGCCATGCCCTTAGTAGGCATGGCTGTGATGGCTTCTAAGGGCAAACCAGTGAAACGCTTGTTGATTGGCTGCCCTGCAGCTATTCAACATGCATGATCAAATACCTGAACCCAGAACCCGAACCTAAACTTTTTTCAAATGTCCGGGTTCGGGTCCGGGTCATGGACACCCAAAGTTCGGTACGAACCCGAACTTTACAGTTCGGGTTTGCTCAACTCTACTTGCTCAACTCTACTTATTAGCCTTTGCTCTGCATGGCAATATTTTGTTTACTATAGCATAAAAAACTCCATAAAAAACAAAAGAATTAAAATTCAAAAGGTTTTTTTTTCATCTTAATGGATTACCAGCATTAACCGGTTGCTGTCTGTCCACAGTACATGGCAGGGCAGCATGGGTAGGCTGGATCATGTACATCATCCAGCGGAGGGGCACTGAGCACACCCCCTGATGAGTGCAGCACACCGCTCTCACAAACGTTGATTTCAGCTATGCAATCACATGATCACTATATCCTCAAAGCTGTTATGAATGATTTTCATTCATAACAGCTGTAATTCCTATACTGATGCTGTGTTTGGCCTACAGCTATCACATGGTACCTGGGCCAATCACAGCCTCCTCGTACCATGTGGTAGCACTGGGCCAATCACAGCACACAATAGAAATCACAGCTGTTATGAATGTAACCCATTCATCACAGTTCAAAACATTGCTGTTACAGTGATCATCACTGTAACAGCAATCAAAGTGTAAAAAAAGAAAAACCCTGAACACCCCCCGAGTAGTACAATGTCAGTATAGTAACACTGAATTACTGTGATGAAAGTATGTAAAAAAATGTTGGAAAAAATAAATGTTAAAACATGAATGGAATAAAGCAATTATTTTTTTAACATACTGTCACCTGTCAGTGTCCCTGATCACCGCCACGCCAGTCATATGTTGATGCTTTATAGCATGGGTGACATTATGTAAAAAAAAGTGGGGAAAAAAATCTTATTTAATCTCTTTATTTTCCAAAAAAATGACAACTTCAAAAAGCGTACCATGCCTCTTACTAAATACCTCATAGAGGCTGTTAGTACATCAGGATTGATCAGTTTTCAAATATATATATACCATGGTTTGTAGACACTATAACTTTCACTCAAATCAATTAGCATACACTTATTGCTATTTTGTTTACCAAAGACATGTAGCGCAATACATTTTGGCCTAAGTTTATGAATAAATTTGATTTTATTGGTTTTACAAAAGAAAGTAAAAAATAACGTCTTTTTTTCAAAATATTCAGTCTTTTTTGTTTATCTAGCAAGAAATAAAAAACCCAGTGGTGATCAAATCCAACCAAAAGAAAACTCTATTTGTGTATTAAATATAGATATATTTAATTTGCGTACAGAGTTGCATGGATGTACAATTGCCTGTTAAAGTAGCACAGTGTTAAATAGCATAAAATGGCCTGGTCATGAACGTGGTAAAACCTTCTAGAGATAAATTGGTTAAGCTAAAAAATCTCCCACATGTTATCTCTTGATCCAGCACTGTGCCCCTCTGCAACAGCACTAATTTCTCTCCCTGTTCTCCCAGGACACACTAATAGCATTGGCTCCTGCTGCTGTCAGTCAAAATTCGGTAAGAAGGGAGCCAGGGGGATGGGGTGGGGATAGTCAAAGCTAACTATGTGGCACACAAAGATGAGGAATAGCAGACTGTGTGGGCAAGGACCCCAGAACAAGAGAAAGGGGCTGCACTATGCAATTTCAGGTAAGCATAAGTGAAATTTCACTTTGCAAAGAATATCCAAACCCACGCAAAAAAAACCCCCCAAAAAACAGCATTTCTACTTGTACGTGATTGGGTGACTGATGTCAGCATAGATTCAACTAATTTACTAAACACTGGGGACAATTCTCTTGCAAAATATACAACCTATATGTAATTTTTTTCTCGCTCTAGTTTTCCCTCTTGTCTCTTGTTGTGCAAAAGATCTTTGTTTTCCTCTTGTCCGAATATGAACCTTTGGTTTGCAACAGCTTATTAGCTTATTTTGAGGATTAACATAAGCCTCCTCATGTAGGCCGCACAGGGGAGATGGTGTATCTGAACAGATCTGTATGAATCACATTAAGCTATGTGAATCGTAAAATGTAACATATATAAAGTAGGTGATATCCCAATTTGGCTGCAAAAGTTGAAATACACTTTACCACATGCCTTTATCATTAAATGGCTGAACATTTCCTATTAGAAACTGTGAACCCCCTGATTGGCAGGAAGTTTAGTGTTTGCCTAGAGTTATCAGATAGATTTGATGAAGTTATTTATGAAAAACAGAGGAGACAAATGGGACCTGATACCCCTGGGAGCAAAGAACTGTCATCTTGGTTGCTATGGTTGCTTTATCAATCTCAGTACCCTCTTTTTAATTAGTCATAACTCACTCAACAGGAGCAGGCACACTGTGTGTACTCCAGTCTGTGCTCAACAGTCCCTAGAGGGGTGTATGTAATGCAGTTATGTTCTCCATACAGTCATAAAGTGCTGCTCTTTGTAGGTAACAATGTTGTATGCTCCCAGTTATGTCACAGATCCATATGGACTATTGTCAAATGTCCTATTGACATATAATTGACCCATTGACAGTGCTCCAATATTGCACTGATCTAAGAAAATCACACCATAGGTCTATCTTATGTCCAGTTCATCCTACCTTTGTGGTGTGCACACTCTTAAAGCACACCTAGGATTATTTTATGCAATGCAGTGTTAAGCTATGTAATGGCAATACTTAGCCAATAACTCCATCATCATGTACAAGTTCCCTTAACACTTAATATTACCATAACCCCAGCACCAGTATAAAGAGCCTGCTGCTAGGTCCTCATGGTTGAAGCAGAGAGAAAGCCATTGCCTGGCAGAATGGATGCCAAGTCCCAGCAGCAGGCTGTGCCCCGGTGGTTGACAACCACTGTATAAGTATACTTCATCTTATTTAGACTCTCTGCACAACAGATTAATGGATGTAAAACTGATTGTCGTTAGTACAATAAATATCTGGCTGTGTATTTTTGTGACTTCAACAGGGATCTATACTCAATAGTGATTACACAGAACATGATCCTTTTCTGACCTCTCACTCTGCTTCTCTACCTGAAACTGTACCAACTAACAATTATTACTATTAATAGCATCCCTAAACTTACTTCTCCCTAAATATGTTGCTTTTAACAGTATTGTCTGTGGCCTACCAATAAACAGGATGACACAAATATATTATAATTTCAATAAATTCTGAGCTCTTCTCTAGTCTTGCTATCAAATTGCTACTCCTCTATGCCAGTCCCTTTACTGATTACCTGTCTCATATTCATCATTTCTAAGCTGTCTCTACATAGTTAACTTTCAGATACCCCTTCTTTTTTATCACTGTAGTCCTAGTCATGCGTTCAAATTAAATAATTTATTTTAGAATTTTGGATGCGCTTCGCCATACATCTACTCCAAATACTGCTTATACTTATCTATATTTTCAAATGGGTAAAGTACCTCAACAGACCAAGTAAGGGTGGTCAAAGTTAAGGGTGTCTCATTTTCGAATGCAGATTTAGAACTCCCCTCCTCAAACAATAATGATGTGATCTAAGATATAAGGCTGGGCATAGACAGCTTGAATCTTGGCCAATTTAGCAGGAACCAGAATTTTGAACCATTTGTGGGCAGGCTGAATGTACTAAGATGATCGATCAATCAACTTGGGTCCAACCAGCTTGCTGGTTTCATTTACGATTATTGCTAGTGGCTGCTATAGCTGCTATCAATAATCACTGTCTTCACCTGGTGGGGGCAGCTTCCCCCATCCACCCCTGTTCCCCCACCGGGAGCAGACAATTGCTCGTCACCTGTAACCACAGCAAATTTGCACCATCTATATCCTGCCTAAGTCTCTTCAGTTACTAATTTGTACTGATACCGTTACTCCGTCACTGTTTGACACATATTTTCTTATCTCTTATGTTTACCCCTTAACCCATTAGATTGTAACCTTTTACAGTTGCACTATCTTTTTTATTGAATATTCAGAATTTTATGTTTTTCTATTTAACTGTACACATTTGACATTGGAAATGGTCTTCTTTCCAATATTTATTTTAAGCGCATTACATCCCTTTGTTCAAATATACAGGAGAAGATATATGATATAAATCAATAATAGTAATTTAAAAATTTCTGTAATGTCCAAGAAAATTAAAAGACTGCTTGTGTTTAGAGATGGGCCGAACACCCCCCCTGATTGGTTCACACCAGAACTCCCAAACAATGAAAAAATTCTGACCAGAACGGTGAACCCAATTAATGTCTATGGGCCCCAAACTTGAAAAATAAAAAATCCCCATTTTGAAGGCTTATATGCAAGTAATTGCCATAAAAAGAGTATGAGTGTATGGTTACTGCCCTGGGGGACATGTATCAATTTTTTTTTGTATCAAATTTTTTTTTTAATGATCGTTTTTACTGGAGTAGTGATTTTAATGATGCTTAAAGTGCAAAAATAAAAATGAAAAAATCCTTTAAATATAGTGCCTGGAAGGTCCCCTTAGCTTTTAAAGTGGCACATTTGTAGCATGTATAGAACATGCTGCAGCAAAAATTACATTTCTAAAGAAAAAAATTATATGACATTTAAATTACCAGCAATACAAATGCAGTAGAAAAATGTTCAAAAAAGACGGTGTGGGCCCCCCAGTCCATACCCGGCTTTTTGGGTCTGGTATGGATTTTAAGGGGAACCCCATGCCAAAATGTAAAAAAAATGGTGTGGGCCCTCCCTTCAAATCCATACCAGGCCCTTATCTGAGCACATAGTCTGGCAGGCCAGGAAAGGGGGGGAGGAGCGAGTGCCCCTCTCCTGAACCATACCAGGCCACATGCCCTCAATGTAGGGGAGTGGGAGCTTTGTGTTTTTTTATTGCTTTTTGACACTTTTTTGGTAAATGGGTAGGGGTCCTATGTAGTTCATACTCATTCACAGGGGGTGCCGGGATCTGGGGGCCCCCTTATTAAAAGGGGCTTCCAGATTCCAATAAGCCCCCTGCCCACAGACACCACAGCCATAGCCCAGGGTTTTGGGGAAGAGGCCCTTGTCCCCATCAACAAGGGGACAAGGTGCTTTGGAGCTGGGGGGCAGAGCCTCCCCGGCCCCAAAACACCCACCACACCATGTTGAGGGCATGCGGCCTGGCATGGTTCAGGAGCAGTGGTGGTTTCTCATCCTCCGCTTTCCTGGCCTGCCAGGATGCATGCTTGGATAAGGGTCTGGTATGGATTTGGGGGGGGGGGGGGAATCCACGCATTTTTTTTCACTTTTTTATTGCCGGCAATTGGGGGGGGGGTTTAGGTATGGTCTGGGAATAGGTTCGTACGTAGGACCGTCCGGTCCTTTCGCCTCCTACTCTTTGGTGGTGACGAGGACTTGGTACGGTCCGGCGTACGGGAGTTGTACCACACCACCCACAAAACCCCGGCCCCTCCGAGACGGGGGGTCGAGGTTTCGTGGAACAGGGGAACAACTACCCCTGTTCCCGGAGAAGGGGTTTTGGGACCCGATACCGACACCACAGACACCCGTCCCCCGAATAACCTTAGACCTTCGGGGAAAATTATTCCCCCGGGGGTCTAGGGCCGTGGGGGACACTTACTCATACTTGATGTATCCTGGGGATGGGTAAATGGTTTTTTCACAGTTT